>JBBBDQ010000672.1:2345000-2432500 GCA_037127315.1 Ascarosepion bandense | reverse complement strand
GACCTATCTACTCAATTGAGAGAAGAAAAATGAAAAAGAAAAAAAGTGAAGAGATTGGAAAAGAAAATGGAAACCACATCCTGAACAGGGAACAAGGGATGAGCCTCTGGTGCAATAGACGTGGGTGGAGTGTGAACCGGGCGATAGTTTAGACCTATCTACTCCAATTGAGAAAGAAAAATGAAAAAGAAAAAAGTGAAGGGTGGAAAAGAGAAAGCCGGAAACCACATCTGAACGGGGAACAGAGGATGAGCCTCCAGACCTGTACAATAGACGTGGGTGGAGTGTGAACCGAGCGATAGTTTAGACCTATCTACTCCAATTGAGAGAAGAAAAATGAAAAAGAAAAAAGTGAAGAGATTGGAAGAAAGCCGGAAACCACATCCTGAACGGGGGAACAAGGGATGAGCCTCCAGACCTGTACAACAGACGTGGGTGGAGTGTGAACCGGGCGATGGATTTTAGACCTATCTACTCCAATTGAGAGAAGAAAAATGAAAAAGAAAAAAAAAGTGAAGAGATTGGAAAAGAGAAAGCCGGAAACCACATCCTGAACAGGGAACAAGGGATGAGCCTCTAGACCTGTACAATAGACGTGGGTGGAGTGTGAACCGGAGCGATAGTTTAGACCTATCTACTCCAATTGAGAGAAGAAAATGAAAAAGAAAAAAAAGTGAAGAGATTGGAAAAGAGAAAGCCGGAAACCACATCCTGAACAGGGAACAAAGGGATGAGCCTCTAGACCTGTACAATAGACGTGGGTGGAGTGTGAACCGGGCGATAGTTTAGACCTATCTACTCCAATTGAGAGAAGGAAAATGAAAAGAAAAAAAGTGAAGAGATTGGAAAAGAGAAAGCCGGAAACCACATCCTGAACAGGGAACAAGGGATGAGCCTCTAGACCTGTACAATAGACGTGGGTGGAGTGTGAACCGGGCGATAGTTTAGACCTATACCGGCAATTGAGAGAAGAAAAATGAAAAGAAAAAAGTGAAGAGATTGGAAAAGAGAAAGCCGGAAACCACATCCTGAACAGGGAACAAGGGATGAGCCTCTAGACCTGTACAATAGACGTGGGTGGAGTGTGAACCGGGCGATGGTTAGACCTATCTACTCCAATTGAGAAGAAAAATGAAAAAGAAAAAAAAGTGAAGAGATTGGGAAAGAAAGCCGGAAACCACATCCTGAACAGGGAACAAGGGATGAGCCTCCAGACCTGTACAATAGACGTGGGTGGAGTGTGAACCGAGCGATAGTTTAGACCTATCTACTCCAATTGAGAGAAGAAAAATGAAAAAGAAAAAGTGAAGAGATTGGAAAAGAAAATGGAAACCACATCCTGAACAGGGAACAAAGGATGAGCCTCCAGACCTGTACAACGAGCGATGGGTGGAGTGTGAACCGGGCGATAGTTTAGACCTATCTACTCCAATTGAGAAAGAGAAAAATGAAAAAGAAAAAAATTGAAGAGGTGGAAAGAAAGCCGGAAACCACATACTGAACAGGGAACAAGGGATGAGCCTCTAGACCTGTACAATAGACGTGGGTGGAGTGTGAACCGGGCGATAGTTTAGACCTATCTACTCCAATTGAGAGAAGAAAAATGAAAAAGAAAAAAAGTGAAGAGATTGGAAAAGAGAAAGCCGGAAACCACATCCTGAACAGGGAACAAGGGATGAGCCTCTAGACCTGTACAATAGACGTGGGTGGAGTGTGAACCGGGCGATAGTTTAGACCTATCTACTCCAATTGAGAGAAGAAAAATGAAAAAGAAAAAAAGTGAAGAGATTGGAAAAGAGAAAGCCGGAAAACCACATCCTGAACAGGGAACAAGGGATGAGCCTCTAGACCTGTACAATAGACGTGGGTGGAGTGTGAACCGGGCGATAGTTTAGACCTATCTACTCCAATTGAGAGAAGAAAAATGAAAAAGAAAAAAAGTGAAGAGATTGGAAAAGAGAAAGCCTGGAAACCACATCCTGAACAGGGAACAAGGGATGAGCCTCTAGACCTGTACAATAGACGTGGGTGGAGTGTGAACCGGGCGATAGTTTAGACCTATCTACTCCAATTGAGAGAAGAAAAATGAAAAAGAAAAAAAGTGAAGAGATTGGAAAAGAGAAAGCCGGAAACCACATCCTGAACAGGGAACAAGGGATGAGCCTCTAGACCTGTACAATAGACGTGGGTGGAGTGTGAACCGGGCGATAGTTTAGACCTATCTACTCCAATTGAGAGAAGAAAAATGAAAAAGAAAAAAAAGTGAAGAGATTGGAAAAGAGAAAGCCGGAAACCACATCCTGAACAGGGAACAAGGGATGAGCCTCTTAACCTGTTCAATAGACGTGGGTGGAGTGTGCTCAATCAGGGTGTGAGAGCGTAAATACTCATCCGCAGATAGATCTGTTTCGCTGTATCACAGCTAATCAGTACGGTTAGACTGCGATTGCTTTTAACCCAGGATTGAAATATATATATATATATATATATATATATATATATGAGAACAACAATAATAATAATAATATTAATAATTGTTATAATATATTTAAACCTGCTTCGAAAAACCCACCGAATATAAACCCGGAGGGGAAAAAGAGGAAATAAATAAAGAAACAAACAAAAGAACTTGAACATATGTCAAAATACTCGTTGAAAAGAAAAAAACCCGAGACGAGAACCCTAACTAGGATGCTCTCTAAAAGATATCCCTATCCCAAATATATATATTTATATATATATATATATATACAATTTGAACTTTTAGCTGGGAACTACATATCTGAAACCTATGTTGGGATTGATTTTTGTTGGTTATTATTGATTAATTTCTTTAAGTTAACTATGAGTGTCGTAATGAAAGGTTGACTTCTTTAAATTCATTTAGATCTGTTTTTTAATTACTGTTGAGTTGTAACCAGTTTTACAAGTCAAAAAAATCACGATGGAATAAGAAAATATTACATGGAGCCTATTTCTTAAGGGTGAAAGGCGTGCTTCAAATACGAACATTCGAAATCATAGCATTTGTTGGAATTCTAACAAGACTGCTGGAACCAGAGTCGAGCATTCAATCGCCGCTTAAATCCCCCACCCACCTCAGAGCACGCTGAGAAAAAATGGGAAACACAAAGCCGAGCACTTGTGAATTGTGTGAATAGATAAAAGTTCTCTATCGAAAAAAGTAATGGTTTTCTTTATATTTATAGATATATACATATATATAATGTGAGGGTGTTTTGGCAGTTGGCTATCATGGGCATTACGAGAAAAGGTCAGCGAACGCGTGTGATTGAAAAATTATAAGTATTCGGTTACAGTTAATGGAAAATGTCACTAACTGCTGTTTGAAAAAGAAATAACCAAGGTAAATATGGACACCTTAAAAGCTCTATTAAAGCTGTAGACATGTCATTTATGTTCTTGATATATATTGCATATTAGATGTATCATTACGATTGCAACACAAGATAAGAATAACATTGTTCTGCTCGGATCTCCTGTATTCGCCTAAAGATTTTTTTTCCAACTGCCACGCCATTTTGATTCCAATTCATTGTAGGAGTTCCTAATGTTTCAGTCACTTCGCGAAAGTCCTTGGCGCCGTTTCCATTGTCGGCTATTTTCTTGATCGTCTACATGGTTTGATAATTTTTGACCGACCATGGATATCATTCTTTCTTTTTGAACGCCAGTCAGCTAGTGACGTGCCATCTGTGCTTGAGCGATTATGTCTCGAAAGAGACATGACTGACTAGGTAGAGATATCTTTTGGAATCTAGGTTGCCTTTACTTACTGCGGTAGACTGTTTGTCAACCAGTGTTATAGAACACAACCTGTTCTACTATTTAACCCATAGTTTTAGGGGGGAAGAGACGATTTGTACCTTTTCCAAGAGAATTTGCGCGTAAAAGAATGCAACGAAAATTCAACTGAAAATTTTATAGTAAAATTGCCAACAATAAATTTATGATCTACAAAACCATATATTAGAAAAAAAACATACCTTTACTATGAAAGCATAAATTTTGTACAAAATATCTGAAAAATATATGAAAGTATAAAATTCCGTACAAGGTATTTAGATGTGCGTTGTGGTGCAATGGGGCCAGACTAGGAACGACAAATCGGGGAGCTGAGTTCGAATTCCAGTTGGATTCGTCGCATTCACTTACGTGCAAATACCCTTGAGAAAGGAATTAATCTGTCTCTTTTCTCCAACTATGGGTTAAAAAATAGTAAAGATTGGGTTCTATAGCCTTGGTTGGCAACCAGTCTACGAACGACAAATCGGGGAGCTGAGTTCGAATTCCAGTTGGATTCGTCGCATTCACTTACGTGCAAATACCCTTGGGAAAGGAATTAATCTGTCTCTTTTCTCCAACTATGGGTTAAAAAATAGTAAAGATTGGGTTCTGTAACCTTGGTTGGCAACCAGTCTACCGCAGAAAGCAATGGCAACCTACTGCGAGATAATCTTCTGCCCAGTCAGTCATGTCTCTTTCGAGACATGATCACCCTAAGCGTGTATCACGTTTGGTACTGACTGACTGAATGTAATAGTTGGAATCATGATTAAGGCTTCTACTGGTTGTAAAGTGAGGGATCATTTTTCTACTGTTTTGAAGTAATAAACTAATCCCCCACTAATTACTACATAATAATATAATACGTCTCTTCCCTCTCTAGCTATGAGTCAAACAACAGGACAGACTGGGTTCTATAGCATTGGTCGACAACCAGTTTACCGCAGAAAGTAATGGCAACCTACTGCGGGATAATCTTCTGCCCAGTCAGTCATGTCTCTTTCGAGACATGATCACCCTAAGCGTGTATCACGCATGGCACTTAACTATGACTACATCTAAGCTATGCTTAGAAAATCACTATATTTGGTTTATAGGCTGGAGATTTATTCGTTCGTAGCGAGCCTTTGGCATGTAGACCTGGAGGAGTTCATATATCTATTACGTTGGTCTGTGTTATATGACCGTTGTACCTCCATGATGCTTACCCACCCTTTCACAGGTTTTGTTTTTAACTCTGCTGGCTGGGGGTCCTGGGTAGGACGGTAAACTGCATCTGGCAGCAAGGCTTCTGTTTGGAAGGTTGTGAGGAGCGTGGAACCACCTCTTAATTGCTGTTGTTCTTAGGTCCACCCTGACCCGGAGTGGCAGCACCTGTTAGGGTCCCAACTATGAGCAAATTGTTAACCCCCCCCCCCCAGACTGGGATCAAAACATTATGAAAGTATAAAAATAGACTTTTATAGAAATATATACATAGAAATCGACTTTTATCGAAATATATACATAAAAATAGACTTTTATAGAAATATATACATTTTTGAAGGAAAAAATTATTGCGATAACACATTTTTGAAGGAAAATAAATATTATCATTATACATTTTTAAGGAAAAAATTATTACTAGCAATACATTTTTAAATACAAAACTAGAAGACATCTTCAGTTTTCTAAAATAAAAAACAAACTTTTTTCATGAAAATCTGACTATATCAACCTTCGTACTATAACTGAACATTAAAAAATACCTTAAAACCTAACATTTTTGGCATTAAATGACCCACAGAGGTTGATATGCCATTAAGCAAAACTCAACTAATGACTCTGCTGGATGTACAGCTTCCATCTTCACAAGGAAATTCTTGTGTGGGAAGAAATGATTAGTCGTCAAGGATTCGACAATGCGGCAGATATTACTGAGTTTAGGTCACTGTTGCCCCCTCCACAAGAATTTACTCGGGCAACCAGACAGGCAACAGGGTCGCACCCATTCACAGCCGAATGGGTGCGGCCCATGCAACCAAATGCAGCCGACAATTCTACTCCATCAGCTTCTTTTCTCGCGCTTTCAGTCTGTGAAACTCCCTTCCATATTCTTGATTTCCTGACGGCTACAACCTCCAGGAATTTAAATGCAATGTCAATTCCCATCTCTTTTTCACTTGACTCCAGTCCTTTCTACATCATCTCGTGTATCTTGTTATTTTTTCTTTCTCTTTACCTTCGCAAATATCTTCCCTCCTCTGTTCACATCCTTCTCTTGCCCTTTCTCTGACACCCCTTGTAACTGGTTCGTCTTTATCTTCAGTCTTCTGCCTAAACTTTTATGTAGCCCCCTGCGCATCAGTGGCTGTACCGCCTTGCTTGGGATGAGATGATATAAAAATATATTGAGCGTGGGCTTTCTGCAAATTTCTTGTTCTTTAAGATTTTAATAAGATTTGTCTTTTCATTATCACTTGCAATTCCTGTTCTTCCGTCTATTTATACAAGAGCGTCGGATAGGTAACTTGCGGCTTTTCTCTGACTCTGTTACCGCCAATATATTATGGAGTATTTAATTATCCAAACCATCTTTCCTCATGATGTAGAAATTTCAGGTATCTCTTTCTTATTCTAAGTATAAGGGTGCTTTTTGTTACCGATTTTTCTTACAACGTTTTTGTTACTCATATGTTTAGTCAATTAAATTCTCCGCATCCTTCTGTAGAACATCATTTCTGTTGCCTTTAGTCTTTTCTTTGTCTGTCTTAGTTTGTAAAGCTTCAGTAAATTATAAATTTTAAAAGGCTGCTTTATAAGGCATTTACTGATCACCGGAATGAAATTCCAACGCTATAATTTTGAAACTAAGCTTAATCTTTTAATCTCTTTCCTAAAAAAGTCAATTATAAAAATATTTTGTGTCATTTTTTCTCATGTCAAACCGAGTACAATACTACGCTTTCGAAATCGACCGGCCTGACTTGTTCTTACCTTAGGTGCAAACAAATTTATCCTTCTATCGAAAATGAGGACAAAACTGGAAGCAGCGGAAATGCGGTTCTACAGAAAGATGCTGCGGATATCGTGGACTGAGCATGCAAGCAACGATGAGCTGTTGGAAAGAATGGCACCCAAAAGAAAATTAATACTGAGGATCAGAGAGAGACAACCGAAGTTCCTGGGACATTTAATGAGGAAGGAGGGCTTGGAGAACTTGACACTGACAGGCTAGATAGAAGGTAAAAAGTGACATAGGAAGGCAGCGGATAACATATTTGAAGGGCCTGATCAGGTGGATGACGGAACGAGGGTTGAAAGGTGTAATAGGAGAAAGCAAACTAAGAACCACCAGAGATAGAGAGACGTGGAAAAAACATGATCGCTTACGTTATGAAAGGCCAGGGCACATAGAAGAAGAAGAAGAAGAAGAAGAAGAAGAAGAAGAAGAAGAAGAAGCTACCCTTAGAAAAATATTTCCTGGTGTTCAATGCTGTCGGCCTTGTGCTTCATCTAAGCCAAGCTCAGAAAATTAACTTCAGTTCGTTGATTGTACGGGAAACAAGTGTTTTAATGTGATACAGCAGTTAAATCACTGTTATAATAAAATTTCATAATTTAAATGAAACTGGATTCAGACCTTGCATAGTTCGTTGTTGGAGACACCCGCTACATTAAAAAAAATGGAACTGAAAAAAAGAAAACATATAAAAATATATCTGGTTTTAGAAATTTTATATATTGAATAAATATACATTTTTTTATCAGAATCTTACCAGTCATATATTTAAATACTATCTCAAAGACTACTCCGATAAAATTAACTTTCATATATATAAAAAGTGACAGAGGAAGGCAGCGGATAACATATTTGCAGGGCCTGATCAGGTGGATGACGGAACGGGGGTTGCCAGGAGCAACAGGAGCAAACATACTAAGAGCCACAAGGGATAGGGAGACGTGGAGAACCATGATCGCCTACGTCCTGAATGGACTGCACATAGAAGAAGAAGAAGAAGAAGAAGAAGAAGCCAAGAACTGTGAAGTGAAGCGTATGACTTGAATAATCTTAATCCTGTCGACTACGAGTAAAATATAGGGCTATATGTGTCATTGATATGGTTTTCATAGATAGTAGCTTTACCGGGGTAAAATTACATGCTCCTCATCTGTTTTTTTTTCTTTTTATTTTAAAACACTCTATTGACGTGTTATGGTGCAGTGAATACGGGCTCGGAATGAGAAATAAGAGAGCGGAGTTCGAATTCCAGTTTAATTCCCTTACGTGAAAATACCTTAGGGAAAGGTATTACTTGGACCATCATGTCTCTTTTTAGAACATTACTGACTAGGCAGAATTTTTTCCGCAATAGGTTGCCATTATTTCTGCGGTAGAACAGTTGTCAACCAAGGCTATAGAACCCAATCTGTTCTGCTATTTAATCCCCCCACCATATTTAGAGGGAGAAAAGATAGATTAATTCCCAAGAGTAAGTGAATGAAACGAATTTGGGTCCTTACGTATTATCGGGAGGACCTTTGTGGCCCGCTTATAACACTAAGGAACTGGAAAAATCAGGCTTTCATCACCTCAACGTCAACCACAAGTACAACTTTGTGGATTCGAACACCGGGGCTCATACGCAGACAGTGGAACGCCTATGGGGATCGACAAAGTGGCGAAACAAGAAGCACTGTGGCACTGCACGTCACCATTTGGAGTCGTATTTGGCCGAATTCATGTGGCGGAAGCATGTTGCCTGTACTGATGTCTTTGAGTCACTTTTGGAAGCAATTGCGACGTTCTGGCCTCCGGAATTACAAATGTAATGTTATTTTATTGTTTTAACCGTTTCAATAAATAATTTACTTTAATTTTTGAGTCGTTTTTTTAAAGGTCCTCCCGATAATACGTAAGTACCCGAATTTGACTAGAATTCGAAAATTTTATTAAGTATCTGTAATGGGAACCATCCTAAGAAAGATAGTGGAGTAGTTCATTCACGTGATAGTCCTCGTTTTCAATTTAGCACATTCCTTTTTGATTGGTTTTTAACCAAGACTAGAGAGTCTCGCTCTTTGTAAATTTTTAAGCCGTAACCGGGGTACAACTGGGCAAAGCGGAACAGAAAAAGATGAACTGATACTTTTTCAAGTGTATTAATGCAATGTGAATGCAATAGTTTTAACCAGAATTACACTTGAGCTCGTTAGTTACATTTCCATATTGATAACCATTTGCACTATCGGTCGGTAGACAATTAATAAATGTATTTCATTCTCTGTCTGTTTATATTGAGTACAGTAGACTGAGTATGTTTTTTTGTTATCTTTGGATTCAACCCTAAATACACATGTAAATACACAACACAGAAGAATTTTTTTTTTTTTTTTAATCATTTCACCCCGAGCAAGGCAGAAACGCCACTGATGTGCAGGGGGTTACATAAATGTAAAGAGATTAATTACAAAAGAGTGAGGAGTACAAGCTAGTTAGAAAGGAACAATAGAAAGCTGAGAAAGCAGGTGCAATGACAGGTACATATATTATTTCTGTTTTTTTCTTAATGGAATAAAAAAGTTTACGTTATTTGCATTGTTCGGACTGCTGTCCTCATCTTTATTGCCATTTTTACGACGTTTCGGCCGTTTTAAGCTGCGGCCTCATTCAGGTTTTTGGAATTTTGATTCGAACCCTTTTAGTGAAAAAATACATCATATTCCTATTCCCTCGTGAGTTAGTAAATAATATTAAGACGAGTCACCATGTAACAGTAGGGCAGAACGAAGAAATAAAAAGAATGAATGAACGCTTGTTCTCAAAGAGACATTTATATATTATAAAACACACAATAATACGTATATGGTTCAAGGTGTCCATACATGAAGAAACACATTTCTATTATATCTAAAGCAAAGCAAAATACCAGAAGGAACAAAAGGGGGGGAAAAACTCAGATGGAAGATACCTCTGTTTGGCCATTGTCATGATTTCAGATTTGGAGGGTCGAATTAATTTATATCACAAATGGATACGACAGGCTTCATTTATGTTAAAACGGGACGGCTGGAGTTCTGTATTCCAGCGGAACGTGGCGATAGGCAGAAGGGAACAATCTCATTCCTTTATTGCTGTTAGCTAAAGAAAGTGTGACTAGCACTTGGGTCACTATCAGGAGTGACACCACGAGAGGTTCTCATTGACCACGTGACTTTATCTCGACCAAAGGGAGATAAGCACATATTGTCTCCTTATAATCACCATCTTCTAAACATGTTGTTATCTGATAAGAGGCGATAATTTTGCTTTTTGCTGACATGATAGAAATGTGGTCACATGTTACACAAGTTACAATATAAACGATTATGCGTGCAATATTAAAATTACTAAAAGATTGAATAATGTCTGCTGAAAAGCACAAAACAAAAGTAAAATATTCTTGTGTTAGAATATTGGAAAAGTTCATACGAAAAATATATACTGTAAACAGAGAGAAAAGAAACACGAAAATGTCTGTTCAGAATTTTAAATGGTCCTTCGTATATGACTGCCATTCATTTGAATTGGTTAAGACGTGTACCATAAAAAAGTCACTGTTCTTGACCTTGATAATTGCCTTCAGATGTTAGGTCGGTCAGTTAAGTGCCATACTTGAAACACGCTTGGGCGATCATGTCTCGAAAGAGACATGACTGACTGGGCAGAAGATTATTCCGCAGTAGGTTGCCATTGCTTTCTGCGGTAGATTGGTTGCCAGCCAAGGCTACAGAACCCAATCTGTCCTGCTATTTAACCCATAACTGGAGGTAAGAGACGGATTAATACCTTTCCCAAGGGTATTTGTGCGTAAGTGAATGCAATGGATTCAACTGGAATTCGAACTCGGTTCCCCGATTTCTCGTTCCAAGCCGATATCTACTGCACCACAACGCACATCTTGATGTTAGGTAGTCCTGAAAAAAAAAAGAGCATTCGTCTTTTGGCTTATATATATATATATATATATATGACTGGTAGACCTTGCATGTGTCTTTACCAGAAAAAAGATCTATGCCACGGGACATTTTTTGATAGGGCCTTGTCTGCAAGTAAATTTGTTTCTCCCGTAGTCAAAATGTCAACTACCAAATAAAAATGCTTGTTTGAAATAATGGTACAATTCATGGGACACTAATGATTTAATTTTGTAAAATGATGTAATAAAATTATTCGCACACATGGTGATTTCATTAAATATCTTACAGTGCAGGGAAATATAACTGGAAAAATAGCTTGAGTGAAAAGGCCAGCTGACTAAATTTTAAAAAAATATTTGGGTTAAACATAATCTAAATTTATGCCATGTGCTGCTGTGTAATTAACTAAAACAATGACCTCTACTGGGTTCAAGAGAAGTAGCTTACGACTACGTGATATAAGTCATGCTGGAAGGGGTAGATGAACTACTGATGGTAGGATGCATAGTTTCTACTGAAGCATGCCAAATTTAAACTCAGCTTGGAGGTTGAGAAAGATGGCGGCCATGTTGAAAAATATGTTACATTTGTAGCGTAGAGAGGTGGTTAATTTTTCTTTGATTCGGCCTTGTGTCATACATAACCGAACTTTCTACAGCTTACAATTTTTATGCAGAATTACTATTATCAGAATTATCAGAAGGTTTTCATCGTTATCAGAAGGTTGGTTGTCGGGAGGATGGAATGTGTGAAACAGTGTAAGAATAAAATATACATTTTGCATTTTAATTTATTAAAGGAGGAATAATACAAGAATTCGTAGAAATTAATGTTCAATGAGAAATTGAAGGGTATCAAGAGTTCGTACAAAATGTTCGGAGTAATAATTGTTGAAAGAGATAAAGAGAAAGAGATAGTGGACAATGTCTGAATCGCTTAAAGTTAAAGTTACATTTTAGATGTTTCATCTCGCGGCTCCCATCTGACTCTCTGACTGAATGACGCTGATGAAGTCTTTTTATTCTAATCTAGATTTTTTGCACTTACTCGCGAAGTTCGTTTTGGTCTTGCAATGCGCTCCCATTCGTCAAAAATCATTTAAGCACCTACTTGCGAAATATGGTTTCGACTTTTTCTTTAAGCACATGGTCAATTCATTTTCTATTTGGGAAAATCTAGGATTTCACACGTCGTTGTGAATTTTTGTAAAAGTGAAGAAGAGAGTTGGTTTTAATTCTTTTCTTATCTCTACACATTTAACACCAAAAAAGTATATGGAACAGTTTTCTGTGAAAAACTTATATAAAACAGCGTAGTTATATATTTTGCAGTCAAGTCATTACAAAATTGCGTGTAGCTGAAATTTGTTGTTACCACGCATAAGAGCAGCACATAGATGTGTCCGATACACTTGAATAGGAAGTAGACACGTGAAAAGAAAAATATCTCCACGTGTAAATATTGGAAATGTGAAAAAAAATATGCTGTTCAAATTAACACAAAATAACACCTAGTAAATTCATTAATCTCTTAGGAAAGTTGTATCTAAGTTTACCATAGCCAATTCAAAGGTTACAATAGCGACAAAAAGAAGTCTGAATTGGAGAAACTGTTTTTATGTTCAATCTCTTCATGAACACGTAAACGGAGAAAATATTCACTCATAAAAATAGGCGAGTTTAGATGTGGCGGACTTCGCAGATATCCTCGAAATTCAACAAAAACATTTCTATTCTAAATTCGACATGACAAGCAAAGAATGCGGGTTGCAGAAAATAGGAAATGACAACAGGACATAAGCGTCTGCGAGTGTTCTTAGATAGGTTTTGTGTCGAGGTACTCCCGATAAATATCGAAAATCGAAAAAATCGGGTTATAGAAGGAGGGGTCCGATTTTAATCAAATTTGATACACTCATAGGCAAAGACATAAGAAACCATATTCAAGGTTGCAGTTCTTACAATAGTGCAAAAAATCGATAATATATATATATATATATATATATATATATATATATATATATATATATGTATATATATATAAAAGGCAAGATGTTTGTGTGTGTGTGTGTCTGTTTATCTGCCTGTATGTCTGTATTTTTTTCAGCCATTTTATTTTAGTTTTTGCTTCGGGTTTGGCTCTAAGTAGGTATAATTGTAGTTCTTAGTCTCAGCCATGATACCATTTACTCAGAAAACTTATTTAGCCTTAAAAATTCAGTTTACGACGAAAACTTATTGGATTCAATACCAGGAAATCAAAATTTTACTTACATCCGTTCATTTTTCTTTCAGTCTACAGTTTTGCTTTAACTGGAAACAACTATTGCTTTTTAGTCTTTCGTGTCAAAATCCGAAGAGTCTAAGCTCCAGGATCATGGATTAGTTTTAAAGCTTTCATTACACCCGAGCAACGCCGGGCTATACTGCTAGTATATTAATCACATACAGTTTGAAGTTGATACGAAATGCATGCAATACATTTAGCAGAGAATAGAAAAGGAGTTTCTTCCCATTAAGTGAGTATCACACAGTTTGTAGCTGAGACTAATAAAGTTGCTAATAAGGTTTGCTTGTTTGTATTAAAGTTCAAATGTTCGATTGTCTTTGTTGTAATAGAAGTCAGGTTAAAAAATAATCCTCCTGTCAAAGTTCTGAGAGTTCAGAATAGTTATTTTTGTGAGTTGGGCTTATGTTCGTGCGAGCATATTCTACGTGTGAGAGGATTAGTTACATGAAGTACTGTTGAAACGAAATTCAACTAAACCCAACTAATCCAACTCTTTCTACTAATCCAACTGTCGGAACTGAAATTCCAGCCGTTTATATATGTATCAAAATTCTAAAACGACTTGGCGGGAAAATTCCAGTGTATTTACCTTGTTGTTGATTGGTCCCTGTCAACCAATCAGCTATTGTTTTACACAAGAGATTGTTAAGGCATAATAATATACGTGTTCGTTTCGCGTCGGAAGTCATCAGTGAAGAGGATATATTTTTAATTTTCATTAGTAAAAAATATATATCTTATTCCTATTTCTTCGTGAGTTATTAACTATTATTAAGACGGGTCACCATTTAACGGTAAGGCGGAACGGAGAAATGAAATGAATGAAAACTTGTTCTCAAAGAGACATTTGTATATTATAAAACACAAAATAATACATATATGATTACAGGTGTGCACACGCGAAGAAATGCTACTTCCGGATGTCATGTAGTTATCACCCTTTAACTCCACTCTCTAAGTAATTTGTTCACCACTGCTGAAGACAAATATTAAACTTACAAGATGAGGAGAACAGTCTGAACAGAGTAAATAATGTAAATACTACTTAATCTAAGAAGTATTAACAAGTAGCAGAATACATTGAAGAATTCATTGTCGCTTAACTACGACTAGTAGCGATTATCTAAACTTATTTATAAATGGAACTTTGTTTGTGTGTGTTTGTATGTGTGTGTGTATTTGTGTGTGTTTGTGTGTGTGTGTCCGTTACCTATAGACTCCGAAACAGCTGAACCGATTTTCTTGAAAATTTACACAGTTGTACTATAAGCGTCTGCGAGTGTTCTTAGCTAGGTTTTGTGTCGAGTTATCCCCGATAAATATCGAAAATCGATAATCGAAAAAATCGGGTTATAGAAGGAGTGGTCCGATTTTAATCAAATTTGATACACTCATAGGCAAAGACATAAGAAACGATATTCAGAAGTTTCAAGATTGCAGTTCTTACAATAGTGCAGAAAATCGATAATATATATATATATATATATATATATATATATATATATATATATATATAAGGCAAGATGTTTGTGTAGGTGTCTGTTTATCTGCCTGTATGTCTGTAATTTTTCAGCCATTTTATTTTAGTTTTTGCTTCGGGTTTGGCTCTAAGTAGGTATAATTGTAGTTCTTAGTCTCAGCCATGATACCATTTACTCAGAAGACTTATTTAGCCTTAAAAATTCAGTTTACGACGAAAAAAGGTTATTGGATATCGATACCAGGAAATCAAAATTTGACTTACATCCATTTATTTTTCTTTCAGTCTACAGTTTCGCTTTAACTGGAAACAACTATTGCTTTTTAGTCTTTCGTGCCAACATCCAAAGAGTCTGAGCTCCAGGATCATGGATTAGCTTTAAGCTTTCATTACACCCGAGCAACGCCGGGCTATACTGCTAGTTAAATTGTAAGCTGAAAACTTAAATAAACTCAGTGAAAGCCCAAAACAGGCCGTCGCATTTACATATCCTTCGAAACACAGAACCATAGCTATAAAGGGATAGCAGCAAAGAAGCCAGCTAGAAGACATCTTTGACTCAATGTTTCACTCTCTTTTTAGAAAGGCAGCTTTAAATCGCGGTAGATTGCAGTTAAAAAAATCAAATGAATTTTAAATGATCAAGTAACAACAGAAAGTGGAATTTATCTTTATAAACTGTTCGGTGCAATGAAACAACAGACAAAATCCTTCTTTGGTTATTGGTAATCTTAAAAGTAATATCTTATCTTCGTTTATATTGTCTCTACGTGTGCAACCAGCTTTATGGCCTGGGTCGGCTTTGCTTGTCATTCTAATCTAAGATTAGAATAACGTAGGTTGTTCGTACCGGTTTAACAGGAAGAGAATTTCACTTCGCTTAATTTCAGACAAAAGCTTGGAGAAGCTGAATTCCCTGGGAATTAAACTGAGCACGACGGCGGATGAATTATATTCGCTTTGAAACGATGTCATCAGTGGGATTTTTCTGTCTGAAACGTTTAAAAGAATTATGGAAAATGGACAAAAAACATCGGAAGTGTTTTTTTTTTAAACATAAGCTGATATATACACACAGACTGGTATAGTTAGATGAATATGAACAGAGATAAACACTAAGAAAAACAGACTGAAATATATAATTATAGATAGATATGTAGATAGATATACATATAAGCACTCCCCGATATATATATATATATATATGTATATATATATATATATATATATATATATATATATATATATATATACGGAGATATGAACTAAGTGAAATATAGAAATAGATGGACAGAATAGACTAGATATGTAACGCCTAAAACAGACAGTGAGAAAGATAAACTCATACTGCAGAACATATATATATATGTATCTCCAAATGTTGGAGGATTTTTGTCTTTATTTTCAACTGAAATTCAAGCTAAAATACGACTTTTTGAACGGCTCATGATTAAACATAATAGACATTCATTGTCTCTTATAATTAACGGTATATGTTTAGAAAATTATTTGCTGCCTCGATGCACTATATATATATATATATATATATATATATATATATAATGCTTTTCAAATTATTAACTCCCTGATATTTGTACATTTTGTCATTTTGTCGAAAAACTACCTGACGGAATTTAACTACATTTTTATAGTATAATTGGAATAGCTACATGCATAAGCTGTATAAAAATTGTATGTTCATTTCCAATATTAACACGATATAGAAGTGATAAAGATTAGCGTGTCATTATAATCGTAAAATTATTGGTCGGAAATGTGACTTGACCCCTTCCGAGAAAGATATTATAACAACTGAACTTTTTAAAGGCTAATCTGCATTAGAAATATCCAAAATAAACAGGAGATATCATCAAACTGTGAAAAGATTTATTGCGGCTTTTACGAAGGTATGTAAGAGGGTTGATAAGGGTCACTAGATGGTTGCTTCTCGATTTTCTTTGTCGCGAATGAAACGTGAAGGTGTAAATAATCCAGGCCTGACCAGTGAAGCACTTTTCAGGAGCATGGGTGAAGCAATAATGTCCAGAATTAATCGCCTTAATCTTCTGCAAAATGACGGGATATCGGTGATCCCAGTGACAAATCCTCAAATGACAAAAGTGCACAATGAATGCGTTTGAATTGAGCAAAAGTGAACATAAAGGTTGATTTCTTTAATGTTTTGTTCACAGATGAAAGTCAGGCAGCCCTGATGGTAGGGGCTTAAATGGACGAGCTCGTCATCAAAGTTTGACACCCCAACAAGATGGCGGTGGTGTTATAATTTGTGTTATAATCCGTGTTATAATCCGTAGTGTGACGTCGCCCTCGAGTCGCTAGTCCTGATGATGACCTCGACACAGTAGCTGGTTTTCAAAAGTCTATTATAACGGCACTCCCCCTTGCCAACACTGTGAATTCTGATCCAAGGAATGTACGCCGAAATCTTGCTAGCTATGTCTTTCTTTACCTAGTCGAACCAGGCCGGACGCTCGCGTACATTTGGATAACAAAAATAAGAAAAAATACGGCACCAAAATATATATATATATATATATATATATATATATATATATAGATGAATAATTTCGATAATGTCTGAATAAGTTGCGGAAAGAGTCTGTATATATATAAAAGAAATAAATAAAAAAGACAACTATCAACAGAAGCAGAATATATAATCGTCGAACTCAATTTTCACAACGGAGGGAGGTTTTCGTTAAGAATAATCAAGGTTTCAATTTTCCAAATAAAAATGTCTTTTCAGGGCTCTTTACCGAAGCTTTACGGAAATGGCCGAAGTCGGGTGTTTTGTCGACAGCGGTAATAAATTTGTTTTGCCGCTTTTACTCGGCAGCTTTTACTGATTTTTCTCACTGGGGTCTCGATTTTTATACTTGTCTCAAATTTTCTTCGGGAATGCGGAGAGATGCAAATCAAATTCTTGACCAATGAAATTATTTCCACCTACACATTTCAAGGTAGTGGTTTGGTTCAACTAATGAACATCAATATCTCCTCTGACGTAATCTCTCTTCGTCCTCTTCTTCTTAATTCAACTGATTACGTCAGCAAATCCAGCCTTTAGCTTGGAAAATTTAACTCCAGTGAGATTTATAATTAATTTTCATTCTCGTAATCAAAGTCCAAACCTTCTTAACCTTATAAAAGGTTATTGACAAGTTGATTTGACTATCGCCATTTCTCACTTCCACTGGCCGAAAATTCGCTTCTGAATAACAATGCAAAAAATATATTTTTCCTTTCTCCCCAATTTTCAGCTAGTTTTTCTATTTTCCAGATTTTACAAGCATCCAAGTATTAAATATTTCTAATTAGAGCTCATATTGCGATTTACAATAAACTGCAAAATCAACAATACCACTAATAATAATTTCTTTCGCTCCGTCATATTGAACTTAGGATTACATTTTTTTCCATATGTATAGTTACAGTAGAGAGTACCTGAAGGTACGAAAATAACTGCAGATGCTTATATAGTCTTCCTCAAACAGCACCTGGAATCCTGACTGAAATAGTAAAGAATAATCTTTAGGAGAACGATCGTATTTATGCAAGATGATTCTCTTTCATATTCTTTGTATAAAACTACGGAGTACTTGCAGAAATTAGACTTCTGAGAAACCTCGAAAGATTAACTGACCGGTCAATTCTCCAGGATTCGATCCGATTGAAAACTTGTGAGGCATCCTGAAGCGACGAGTTTATGTGAATGGACGTCAATTTAGACGCAAGGAGAACATATGATATGTAATAGTCAACGTATCACATGAAATTACATCAGTGAGGATCCAGAAATTGACATGTTCCATGGACCAGAGACATTTCCAAGTCATTTAAAAAAAGATAAAATATTTCATATTAACAAAATCGTCATCCTTTTTAAACTGTTAACTTTTTATTTAATTGCATCTTAGTTAATCCATAAAAATCTGTAAATGAAGCAATTAAAGTGTTATTTTCTGTTTATTAAAGGGGTTTTTATTACACCTTGCTAATAATTTGAGACACTAATAATCTAAGTAAATTAGGTAAATCACCGTAAATTCTGTTTCTTTTTCTAGAACCTTACCGAGTAGGTCTATGTATATGTCGACATCATTCTATAATAATTTTGGTAAATTCCAAGCGCAGTAGTTTTGGGAAAGGATGGTAAAGTGTCACCGCGTTAATAATTTGAAACGCAGCATATATATATATATATATATATATATATATATATATATATATAATAATAATAATAATTTAATTAATAAATTATAACATTGATATGTTATAATATCACTACAAAAGTAGCTATTTTGTTTCGACACTTTTTGTGTCTTTTCAAGTGATGTTGTTATTTCGAAATAACAACATCACTTGAAAAGACACAAAAAGTGTCGAAACAAAATAGCTACTTTTGTAGTGATATTATAACATATCAATGTTATAATTTATTAATAAATATTATTATTATTATTAGCTCTACTTTGTATTGAGCACATTTTAAAAAATAGTGTTTCTTTGGATGGGGAATATTATTCCACCCATACTTGCATATATATATATATATATATATATATATATATATATATATATATATATATAAAACTCATATATATATAGAAAATAAACCTCATCACTTGAAAAGACCCAAGAAGTGTCGAAATAAAATAGCTACTTTTGTAGTGATATTAGAACATATTCATGTTATAATTTCTGAATATGTATATATTTTGTTTTTGAATTTGAAAAATACATCATTTAGATGCGGTTAGAACACATCATCAGTGATGTTACCCTGGTTCATTGACGGTTTCGGTCCTTTAAAAACATCATACCTTCTCCCCAGGTTGACCCAGCCAAGGTTGATCAGGCCCCGGCCTCTGTCCTAATCTCTGCTTGCTACGTTATTGGAATGCAAGATGTTTTTGGTTGCACAGGAGAAGAGGAAAAATTTCTAGAATACGGTCGTCCACAAATAAATGAATGTTCGGTGATGATAATGTGTAAAAAGTTCAAGTAAATATCCGGAAAAAAATAAAAATAAAAATAAATTGATTTTTCATTATATTAATGTGAAGATGAATGGTTAAAATAGCTAAATAACTAGACAGAGAAAAAAGACTCATTAAATATACTAAAATAAATACATAAATTAACACGATGTGGAAGATACCATTCCATAGTGATGAAGGAATATGCCTATTAACGAAATCGAAAATCCTACCGAATACGGTAAATATGTAAATAACTAGAGAAAAAACAACAACAAATGATATTAGTGTAAATATTTCGGATTAAAAAAAACAAAGGGGATTGAAAAGATAAATGAATAGATAAAAACTGGAACAAAATGCAAAAGTAAAGCGAATGATATTCATGAAATATTTGGGATTAAAAAATATGATTGATATGAATAGATAAATGAATAGATAAAAAGCAATTCGTCGCATTTGGTGACATTAATATAGGTTGTTTCATTTCCTCGTCATGGTTTTGGTCTATCGGACACTACCGTTATTTTGTCCCGTCCAGGTATTATTATCTCGGCATATCCAAATCCACCTGGATGACGCCAGAGCTGCATCTAGGATTGTTTGGGTCATTTTCCTCTTTTTTTAAACTCTGTAATTCCCATTTTATTCAAGGCCAAGTTTAAGGATTTTCCAGCGAAACCCCTCACACCAATTTCGATTGGGTAGCATATTGCTTGCCATCCTCGTCTTCTACACTCATCCACCAGTTCTTGGTATTTGTTCATTTTGTGCTGGTGTGCAACTTCCATGTTTTCTTCCCATGCGACTGTTAGTCCCCACAGAATAATCTGATTTGCTAATTCGAAAGCTAGACCATATCTACTCGTAAGGAAGTACTTAGAATGTGTTCTGGTAACCTCAGTCGACATCCTAGGTCTACCATGAGTTGCCAATCTGAAGCTGAGGAAAGTACACAACTTGTGGGTCTCTTACATGCTGTTTTTTTTGCCCGCCCTTACAAATTGAATTTTCTCTTTCTTTGGGTTAAATTTCGAACTCCGGATGGCTGTATTGAATATTTCGGTTAGTTTCTTTAAAACTTTATCATAGCGCCAGCGATATCTCCCATCACTTAATGCCTTGGGACAACCACTAAGTATATGTTGGAGTGATGCTCTTCCTGAACATAACTTGCACGAAGGAGTTTCTTTTTTCCCCAAATATGGAGGTTCACAGGGCTGGGTAGTGTATCATAAACTGCCTGGATTTGGAATTTTGTATGTGTGAATTCATTCCATAATCTATCAGACCAAGTAATTTTCCGTTTTGTTATGTTCTCCCATCTGGTCCATGATCTTTGCTGGCTTAATCCCAACATTTTTGTAATTCTATCCTCCTCCACACTAGCTCTTACTTCATTTTGGAGAGGTTTTTGATAATCTTTCTTATTTGTCTTGTCCATAGATTTCCGCTGGGTGTATCCTAGTCCCATTGTCCCTTCTGCAACAGTTCCTATAATTGTTTTCATTTTTAACCTCTCTTCAGCCAACCGTAATTCTCTTCCTGCATCCCATTTCTTGCCAGTATGTATTAATATCCCGGCGTCGGCAACAATAGGGTCTTTATAGTTTTGGTACATCAGAGCTTCTCTTGTGCGAGAGACCTTAAATTCTTCGACTAACCTACTAACGGGCAGTTGTATCGGGTTTGTCTTCCCGTATAGGGCTGTGCTGCTTAGTGAACGTGGTAGACCCAGCCATTTGCGAATAGAACTACTAATCTTCCTTTGTAGGGAATCGACCGCCGATATTGGCACTCTGTAAATCGTTAATGATCATAAAATACTGGGTAAAATAGCGTGTTGGTATAGCCAAGTTTTGAAACGACCTGGGAGCCCAGACTTATCAACTTTTTTAATCCATATTGTTAGGTTGTTGATTGTCTCATTAATAGAGGTCGTATCTTTAAACGTGTGGGTGAATACTTTTCCTAAGCTTTTTATTGGTTTCTCTGTCAGTGTGGGAATGTCTTGGTCTGCAATTCGGAAACGGAATTTATTGACCACTTTTCCTTTTTTATGACGACTGATCTTGATTTTACTTGATTTTTTTATCATTCTGGCCCATGCAATAAGCTTCTCTAAGCCACGTGCTAACCACCTACATCCAGTGACAGAGGCCTCTGTGACTGTTAAATCGTCCATATAAGCTCTTATTGGGGGTTGCCTTATTTCAGTTTTGGTAATGGGATCACGGCATTCCTTTTCAGCAGATTTGACGATCATGTTTAATGCAAGGGTGAAAAGCGAAGCAGATATTGTGCAGCCAGTGATAATACCCTTTTCTAGTCTATGCCAGTCCGATCTCACTGGTCCGGATGAGATCCTTATTTGAAAATTTTCATAGTAATCCAGGATAAGCGTTGTAATTTTACCTGGAACGTGATATTTTTCAAGAGTAAGATCCACCAGTTTGTGTGGAATGGACCCGTAAGCATTAGACATGTCCAACCATAAAACGGCCAAGTCACCTTTGCTTTCTTTTGCTTCTCTTAGCAGTTGTGTCACAATTCCCGTGTGCTCGAGGCATCCTGGTATTCCAGCAATCCCGCCTCTCTGCACTGAAGTGTCAATATATTTGTTCTTTAACAAGTAGTTCTCCAGCCGCCGGGACAAAATTCTGAAAAATATCTTGCCTTCAGTACATAATAAAGAGACACTTCAGAATTGATCTATATCTTTTGAATTTTCCTCTTTAGGGACTCAAACGCTTTCCGCAAATCTCCACTGTTCGGCTATTTTCCCTCGCCGCCACATTGTTTTGATTATAACCCCTAGTCTCCTGAGAAGTCTTGGGCAGCGCTTGTACACGGCAATAGTCACACCGCTTGGCCCTGGAGTTGACGCCGACTTTGCTGCTCGTACGACATCTTGGATCTCTTTTAAGCTCGGTTCTGTCATGTCGAAATTTACCATTGGAAGTTCCGGTGCGATCACTGAGTCATTTCCGCCCAAATCTTTCTCTCTGTCAGGGTCACTTAACGTATCGTGTAGGAAAGAATTAACAGTGCTTGTAGAACATTTCAATTGTCCTGTTCGTTTGTCACCAAGTAGCTTTCTAGCAAATTCAAATGGGTTTGCTATGAAAGCTGTTCTTTTTCTGGCTCTCTCTTTTCTCCGTTTCCTGAGCCACTCTGCTTTTCTGGTGGATTTAATTTTATTCCTCACGATGTCGCTAAGCTCCGCGAGTGCCTGACGTTCCTCTTCACTGGCTTTTCAAAATTGTTTCCGAAGGGTTTTTAATTCCTGTCTTAACTCCTTAATTTTTTCTGTCCGACGATTTTTCTTTTTTATTTCTCTTTCGCCCTCTTCTACGCAATCGAATCTGACCGAGGCGTGATTAATTTTTTTAGTTGTCATATCTTTTAGACGTCTGTCTGCATTTCCTGATGATATTGCATCTAGAATCATACAGACGTCTTGATCGAATTTAAGCCATTAATTTGTCTCACTCGCCGTGGGCCATTTAATCTTCTTTGACTTGTTTGGTTTCGGCGGGCCAGGTGCGTGAAGGGACTGGGCTCTGTGGTATGACTACGGGCCTGGCTCCTCCTGCGTCTTACCAGGTAAATTACCTGTGCGATGCCCCTGGCTTTGTTGTACCAAACAGTTCATATATATATATAGAAAGAGAGAAGTAAGTAGATAAATAAATAGATAGATAAATACGAATTATATATATATATATATATATATATATATATATGAACGAGAAAGATGGATAGTTATTTATGAGATATATAGATATGAACGAAATGGATAGACAGACAGATATGATATATATATATATATATATATATATATATATATATATATGAACGACATTGATAGAAAGATATGAATTAAGTAGATAGATGAAAGACAAGGATTAGATAGATATATAGATAGATAGATATGAACTAGATAGTTGAATGCGAACCAGCTAGCTAGCTGGATAGATAGATGCATAGACATAGTTATTAATGTAGTGGTTTCGGATACGTCCCTAGTGAAAAAATAACCTTGAAATAACAATCGAGGTGTTACAGTTTCCACACCTAGAAAACATCGCGAATCTGATCTATCTATCTATCTATCTATCTATCTATCTATCTATCTATCTATCTATCTATCTATCTATCTATCTATCTATCTAAACTTATTTATAAATAGAACTTTGTCTGTGTGTGTGTATGTGTGCGTGCGTGTGTGTGTCCGTTACCTATAGACTCCGAAACGGCTGAACCGATTTTCTTGAAAATTTAGACAGTTGTAATATAAGTGTCTGCGAGTGTTCTTAGCTAGGTTTTGTGTCGAGGTATCCCCCGATAAATATCGAAAATCGATAATCGAAAAAATCGGGTTATAGAAGGAGTGGTCCGATTTTAATCAAATTTGATACACTCATAGACAAAGACATAAGAAACGATATTCAGAAGTTTCAAGGTTGGAGTTCTATCCTTGGATGACTTATTTGACTCCGATATTGGAAATCGATACACCGATATCCTACCGGGTCTGATCGAAATTAGTTTTTCAGCCCTTTTATTTTAGCTCTTTGCTTCGTGTTTGGCTCTAAGTAGGTATAATTGTAGTTCTTAGTCTTATCCATGATACCATTTACTCAGAAGACTTATTTAGCCTTAAAAATTCAGTTTTCAACGAAAAAAACTTATTTGATATCGATACCAGGAAATCAAAATTTGACTTACAACCATTCATTTTTCTTTCATTCTACGGTTTCGCTTTAACTGAAAACAACTATTGCTTTTTAGTCTTTCGTGCCAACGTTCAAAGAGTCTGAGCTCCAGGACCATAAATTAGTTTTAAAGCTTTCATTACACCCGAGCAACGCCGGGCTATACTGCTAGTAAATATATAAAATGAATATATGGATTGAAGATGTACAGAGTAAGTAAAGAACAGGTAGGAAAAAAGTTATTTTTTAATAATTTTAATCTAACACGTTTTACTTTAACAAGCTTCTTTAGAAATCTTTTTGAAAACGTGTGTGTGAGAGAGACAGAGAGAGAGAGAGAGAGAGAGAGAGAGAGAAAGAAAGAGAGAGAGAGAGATCGAGAGAAAGAAAGAAATTAAAATCCACTTGAGTCTTTTACATTCATTTACGTGAAAATACCTTTAGGAATGTTATAAATCTATCTCTTTTCTCTCCAACTATGGGTTAAATAGTAGGCATGACTGGGTTTTATAACCTTAGGTGAACGAGAACAGCATCAATGTATTCAAAACTCGAGAAGCCCGCTTGAATATATTGTGATGCACTGTGTACATCTGTTCTCTGATGGCAGCAATATTCAATAGGAAGAAGTATTTTTCGAAAGCAAGAACTTTTTTTTTATTGATGTGAATAAATTAGAGTTGAGAGGATTTAAAAATACATTTTCATAGCGTTTCAAACAAGATATACAATGATAAGAAAATAAAGTAAAATGTCTCTTAAAGGAGATAAATGTAAAATATTTTATATGATTGATACAGGTAGATATGCGAAATTGATAAAAGAATCAATAACGTATAAATTCAAGTAGGTATCCTTTGAATGGGAAGACAATATTAACAAAGAAGCAATAAAAATAGCATGGGGATTGAACTTAGATAATCGGATTAGAAAGGTGGAAAAACCTGCAATGATGACTAAAAGTTTATAAAAGGAACTTTAAATGTAATCCTTAATGGAGGCTAATCAGCCTAAGAAAGAACCAGATATGGAAGGTGAGCAAAATAATCTAAGAAAGAATCTGTAACGAGCTATGAAGAATATTTGGCTTTAATCAGTGGAAGAATGCCGAACCAGCAATTTAAAGGCACAGAGAATGAAAAAAAAGTACCGATTTCTACGATTTGATATTAGGAACTTCTACTCCATTATTTCAGACTGAACAAGGCTTTATGTTTAGCGTAAGAGTTAGAATTTATAGCCCATTATCAAAAATCCACGGTCTTCCATAAAAGCGATTTCGTCAGTTAAGTGCCATACGTGATACACTCTTGGGCGATCATATGTTGAAAAATGTATAACTGAGTAAACAGAAGATTTTCCCGCAGTAGTTTGTCATTATTTTCTGCGGTAGACTAGTTGCCAACCAACCTGTTATTTAACCTATAGCTAGAAGGAAAAGACGGGCTTATACCATTCCCAAGGGTATATGCGCGTAAGTGAACGTAACGAATTCGACTGGAATTCGAACTCGGATCTCCGACTTCTCGTTCCAAACCGAGATTCACTGTACCACAACGAACAAAAACTAGATTTAAACAAAAATGAAAAAAAAAAAAAGAAAAGAAAAAAAAAAAGAAAAAAAGAGTAAAATTGAAGTTATAACGGCTCCAACGGAATTTGTAAGAATATTTCTGTTATAGAAACTGTTGAACAGCTACAATAATAAGAGTTTGGGCCCTTATACAGATGACGGGCTAATAGTTGTAAACAGTAAAACTCGCAGAGTTGATGATAAACATCGGAAAGATCTCGAATATATTTTATGAAACATAGACTAAATATGAAATCAATCGAAACCTAATAACAGTAGAGTAGAAACTGTATAGAGCTACAGGGGATGCAGGACGAATGGTCACCGCCAACTCAACTCCGCCGACGCAACACCGACTGGTCAACGCAACTCATTTCCGTGACAACTAAACTTCAGACCAGCCAACTCAGCGCGAGAACAATTCAATTGACATGAAAGCAATAACATTTTTTCGTCGAATTTATTAAGTATTTTATTAAAGAACGTTTTTTTCTTTTACGTGTCGTGTCTCTTCAGGAGATAGGCGATAACAGCTTTCCACATCTTCCAATCCCTTGTAGCTCTTTATACATTTTGTCTTAGTGTTTCTTCTAAACACTGCTTTGTCGTCCATTTGCTTAAGTCCATCAAATATGTCACGCATTGTTTCCTTTTTCTCTCTATCCGCCCTGTGAGTATCAGATTCGCCAAGCCCTACTTCTCCATTACATGTCCCAGAAACTTCAGCTGTCTCTGCCTAATGTTAATTATATGTTTTAATTTCATTTTCATTCTCTTAAAAACCTCGTTATTTCTTACGTATCCGTTCCATGTTATCCCCAGCATCCTTCTGTAGAATCATATTTCTGTTGCTTCGAGTCTTTCCTTCATCTTTGTGGAGATTCTCCAGCATTAGCTGCCATACAAAAGGAAATATATCGCACAGTCCATTACTCTTTTCTTTGTTCTCAATGAAATTTTCCTGTCTACTAATACTCTCCTAAGTTTTGGGAATTCGTCCTTGCTCATCCCAGTATGTTTCAGATCTCAGTGTTGTTCTTTCCGTCCTCTGTTAATACACTTGCTACTATTTATAATCCCGAACCTGTATTTGATATTGTGGGTCCCTCTTTTGCTGATGACCATGCACTGTGTGTTCTTGTAGTTTATATTTATTCCTTTCTTTTCACTTGCTTTAGTTACATTCTGATGAAGGATTCTAGTTTTCTTTCCGTGTCTGCTCTCAGCACTGTATCATCTGCGTATCTTTTATTGTTAAAATTGTGATCGCCAATGTCGAATCTTGGCAGATCATCTAGTTGTCTAAGAGATGTCTCTCTGTATAGGTTGAATAAGTCCGGTGAGAAGGCGCATCCTTGTCTTAAACTTCATTCTATTTTTATATTTCTGCTGAAATCACTTGCTGTTTTTAATAAATGACTTTACTTTTAATTTAAAATTTTATTAAAATTTCTCTCAAATATCCAATTGTAGATCGAAAAAGAAATTATTTCATATACCTTCATATACATCTTCATTTTTTATAGGGAGGGAGATGATCTTCAATTCATTGCTCGAGAAATGCAACTTGGTTTCTTTGCACTTTTTTGCAGCCACGTAATAAACCTCCGTATTGAGAGGTGCTCCATCCCCAGCTCTGTGTGCACTCTTTTATTTGACTTTATTGACTTTTTAAAGGACTTTATTTTTAATTTAACATTTTATTGAAAATTGTATGCAATTTCTCTCAAATATTTAGTCAGAGATGGTTGCGCAAGAGACGAAACAATCTGCAAAAGTCTCTCATTTGCCTTCATATACTTCTTCATTTTTATAGAGAGAGGGGTGATCTCTAATTGCTCGAAAAATAAATCATGGTTTCTTTACCGCCGTAATGAATCTTCATATTTTCGGTTGCTCCATTCCTATCTCCGTGTGCAGTCTTTTATTTGCTTCAGTGTTGTTATCTGCTCGATCTTGAAAATGAAAGAGCAGTCAATCAAATAAGTTTTAATAAATCACTAAGTCAAACAGCAAAACTTTCAAAATCTCTACGACTCAAAGTCAATCTAAGAGATGTGCACACTAGTAATTTATTAAGGCTCATTTTTTAGTAAGTGACTTTATTTTTATTTTAAAATTTTATTGAAAATTGTATGCAATTTCTCTCAAATGTTGAGTCAGAAATGGTTGTGCAAAAGACAAAACAATCTGCAAAATTCTTTCATCTGCCTTCATATAGTTTTCCATTTTTATAGGGAGAGGGATGACCTCCAATTAATTGCTCGAAAAATGAATCTTGGTTTCTTTACACTTTTTGCAGCCCCGTAATGAATCTTCATATTGTGGGTCGCGCCATTCCCAGTTATGTGTGTAGTCTTTCATTTGATACTTCAGTATGTTTGTTTCACCTTGAAAATTAAACATTAGTCAGCCAATTAGTTTGTTGTTGTGGGATAGGAAATTAAGAATTAAAATCAATTTTCTTCTTTACTTTTACAAAAATTCACAATGACATGTGAAATCCTGGTTTTTACCAAATAGAAAAAGGATTGACCTCGTGCTAAAAATACAAAGTCGAAACCGGATTTTGCAAGTAGATGGTAAATTAATTTTCTGACTAATGGAAGCAAGTTTCAAGACTTCAAAGAACTGAGGGATCAAGTGCAAAAAAATCTGAATGACTATAAATGACTTCGATCAAGGTCAGTCAAAGTCAGATGGGAGCAGCGAGACGAGACGACACACTAAAATGTAAAGGGAAAAACTTCAACCACGACCCGGACATAAGGTCACGTCGCACCTTGTTCCCTTTCACCTTCTTTCTCGTGTGCTGATTCATTTTACTTCTTCTTCTTCTCCATTCAAAGACATTCTAACCTAAACAAAAGCGCACACATACATACATACCTACGCAGAAACTATTTCCAACAAATTGCTACTACATACATTTGTACGAACTCTAAATACCTTTTACTTTCTCATTGAAAATTAATTGCTACCTATTCTTGTTATTCTATTCTTTTAATACATTTCTTTTTTAGCATGAAAATTTATATTTTATTCTTACACTATTTCATTATTCTACACCATTCCACACTATTCCACACAATCCAATCTACAACCAACTTTCTGCTGATAACCTTCTGATGATGGTAAAGAAAAAAACCTTCTGATAACTCTTGAAAAAACTTGTAAGCTGTATGGAGTTCGGTTATGTATGACACAAAGCCGAATTAATAAACATTAACCATCTCCCCACAGCTACATTGTAACTAAGAAATCAATCTTTCAAAATCTCTACGACACACAAAAAGTATAAAAGTATAAAAACCTCTGTGGGTTATTTAATGCCCAAAAGGTAGAGTTTTAAGACATTTATTTTTGATGTTCGGTTATAGTGAGAAGGTTGATCTAGTCAGATTTTGATAAAAAATTCGTTATTATTTTTTATTTTATTTTAGAAACTGAAGATGACTTCTAGTTTTGAATTTCAAAATGAATTGCTTGTAATGATTTTTTTTCCTTCAAAAATATATTATGGCAATAATTCCTTTTTCCTTCAAAAATGTGTAATGGTAATAATTTTGTTTTCTTCAAAAATATATTGTTGGTAATATTTTTCTTCAAAAATGTATTATTGGTAATATTTTTCCTTTAAAAATGTATATATTTCTATAAAAGTTACTTTTTATACTTTCATAGTGTTTTGTCCCCAGTTTTGGGGTTAAAATTTTTGCTCATAGCTGGGAATCTAACAGGTGCTACCAATCCGGGTCAGGGTGGACCTGCGAACAACAGCAATTAAGAGGTGGTACCATGCTTTTCACAACCTCCCAATCAGAGGCTTTGCCGCCGGATGCAGTTTACCGTCATAAACAGGACGTAAATGTTTGAAGAAGCTGCTACTATGAATGTACGCAGCAAAAAGAGACACAGAATATTCAGAACGTTGGTTAAAAGGATAAAAGCAACAAACACCACCACCTTTAAGTAAACAGCACAACCAAAAGCACAGGGCGAATAAGTCTACGAAAACTGATTTCTAAACAATAATCCTATCTAAACGTATTTATAACTGGAATTTTATCTGTGTGTTTGTGCCTGTGTGTGTCTGTGTGTGTGAATGTCCGTTAGCTATAGATTCCGAAACGGCTGAACCGATTTTCTTGAAACACCAGCACCTTTAAGTAAACAACACAACAAAAAGCACAGGGCGAATAAGTCTACGAAAACTGATTTCTAAACAATAATCCTATCTAAACTTATTTATAACTGGAACTTTGTCTGTGTATTTGTGCCTGTGTGTGTCTGTGTGTGTGAATGTCCGTTACCTATAGACTCCGAAACGGCTGAACCGATTTTCTTGAACAGTTACACAGTTGTACTATAAGCATCTGCGAGTGTTCTTAGCTAGGTTTTGTGTCGAAGTACCCCCGATGAATATCGAAAATCGATAATCGAAAAAATCGGGTTATAGAAGGAGTGGTCCGATTTTAATCAAATTTGATACACTCATAGACAAAGACATAACAAACGAAATTCAGAAGTTTCAAGGTTGCAGTTCTTACAATAGTGCAAAAAATCGATAATATATATATATATATAAAAGGTAAGATTTTTGTAAGATTTTTGTGTGATTTTTATCTGCCTGTATGTCTGTATTTTTTTCAGCCATTTTATTTTAGTTTTTGCTTCGGGTTTGGCTCTAAGTAGGCATAATTGTAGTTCTTAGTCTCAGCCATGATACCATTTACTCAGAGGACTTATTTAGCCTTCAAAATTCAGTTTACGACGAAAAGAATTTATTTGATATTGATACCAGGAAATCAAAATTTGACTTACATTCACTCATTTTTCTTTCAGTTTACAGTTTCGCTTTAACTGGCAACAATTATTGCTTTTTAGTCTTTCGTGCTAACGTCCAAAGTGTCTGAACTTAAGAACCATGGATTAGTTTTATAGCTTTCATTACACCGGAGCAACACCGGGCTATACTGCTAGTTGCTTCATATAGAAATAATAGATTTTGTCATAAGCAATATGTTTTATGAAATTTATACATAAAAATATAAAGAACAATTATATTTTATTCAAATTAGCAAGCAGCCCATCAATAAATGTAGAGGCTAAATTCAGCAGTTATTTTATGCGAAACAGTTTTCAACGAAATCTTGAGTCTAGATAAGGCGATTGTTTTTCTATCAAAGCCTTTTGCAAGGATCGAAAAAGGCCATAATGCGTTGATGAAAGGTCAAGTAAATATGGCGTAGAAAAGATCAAACGAAAAACATCATATTTTTTTTTGTATTTTCATGGAGAAGAAGAACATCTTCCTATTTAAAAATTCTTAAAAATTAAGAAATTCATTTTACAGAATGTCAAAGAAATTATTCAATGATACAAAATATTGTATGAAATATATTTGTTCACTTCACGCCCGAGTATTCAATACTGCTGCCACATCTGGTCGGGTGCCTCTGCTATTCATCTCGGGGTTCTTGACAAAATCCAACGGAGAACCTGCAATGTGATCGATACCGATTTATCAGCTCGGCTGCAATCGCTCTCTCACCGGCGGGACGTGGCTTCCCTGTGCCTCTTCTATAAATACTTTAACGGCTTCTGCTCCGATGAACTTAGATCACTGGTACCACCTAGGTATGAATTTACACGAGCTACTAGATTAGCAACTAGGTCCCACCATTTTAGAGTGAAACCGATAAAATGTAACCGCAATTTCTACTCTAACAGCTTCTTTTCACGCACTTCCCATCTGTGAAATTCCTTTCCATATACTTGCTTCCCCGACAGCTACAATCTCCAGGAATTTAAATGTAAGGTCAATAGACATCTATCACACTAACTATCATCCATTCTCACAAGCTCTTTTACTCCACCTACATCCTCGGTATCCTCATCCGTCTTTTCTCTTCTCCTGACATTTCCTATAACTAACCCCTCTTTCTCATCACTTTCTCCTATGTAACCCCCTGCACAACAGTGACAGTAGAATGCCTTGCTTGAGGTGAGATGATAAAAAACAAAACATACCTTTGAGTTCATTTAGACAATAAAATTTCAATATTCATTGTTTGCATTATAAAGCATGACACGTTTTAGACATACACTATCAGTATAGCCCGGCGTTGCTCGGGTCTAATGAAAGCTTTAAAACGAATCCATGGTCCTGGAGCTCAGACTCTTTGGACGTTGGCACGAAAGACTAAAAAGCAATAGTTGTTTCCATTCAACGCAAAACCGTAGATTGAAAAAAAAATGAATTAATATGTCAAATCTTGATTTCAAGTATCGATGTCAAATAAGTTTTTCGTCGAAAACTGAATTTTGAAAGCTAAATAAGTCTTCTGAGTAAATGGTATCATGGCTGAGACTAAGTACTACAATTATACCTACTTAGAGCAAAATCCAAAGCAAAAGCCAACATAAAAGGGCTGAAAACCTGATTTTGATCAGAGCCGGTAGGATATCGGGGTATCGATTTCCAATATCGAAGTCAAATAAGTCATCCAAGAATAAACTAACCTAAGTAAGTCCCTGAAAGCTTATTGTACCCATCGGAGTAAAATTGGAGAAAATGAGCAATATTTATGGTTTAAATATCAGTTTTTGATCAGATTAGGTAGAATATCGGGGTTATCGATTTCCAATACCGGAGAAAATGAATCGCCTGAAATCTAGTCAGACTAAAAACTATAATTTTACCAAGTTAGAGCAATTTCCGCAGCAAGAACCACGATAAAAGGGCTGAAATCCTGATCTTGATTAGACCTGGTCGGATATCGGGGTATCGATTTCAGATATCGCGGAAAATCTGAAAAAAGTAAGTAGCTCATAACCTAACTGGAAGCCTAAAGAATATTTATATGAAGTTTGATGAGAATCGAATAAAATGTGTGGATTTGTATAAAGGACATACATACATACAGACAGACAGACAGACACACACAAACATCTTGCCTTTTATATACATACATACATACATACATTATATATATATATATATATATATATAAATATATATATATATATCAGCATGCAGTATGGGTATAGAAGAATCCATAGGAGTATCCTGTACATCCAGTGGTAGGATAACTCTCTACGAGAGCTCTAAACATATATGCATATAAATACATATAGAGAAAATATAAGAAAAATTAAGACAGACACGTTATTTCATGATGAATCGGAAGTATGGTCTATTTCAAGCGAACCATCGTCAGCTTCCGTCTTTATTTTAAAAAAGATTTTACACGAATCGTGTAAAATCTTTTGTAAAATAAAGACGGAAGTTGACGATGGTTCGCCTGAAATAGGCCTATACTTCTGATTCACCATGAAATATTGTGTCTGTCTTAATTTTTCTTATATATATATATATATATATATATATATATATATATATATATATACGTGTGTGTGTGTGCGTATGTGTGTGTGTGTTCGCGCGCGTATGTGTGTGTGTATGTATGTGTGTGTGTGTGTGTGTGTGTGTGTGTGTGTGTGTGTGAGGTAGGATTCATATATATATAATTAATGCTGAAAAGACAAAATCACCGAAAAGGGAAGGCATCCCAATATTGCCTTCAGAAACCTTCAAAGTTGGCATAATTCTGCTCAACTAAGTGTGAAACTTCTCCACATTAATTGGATTAAAACTGTATATCTATTTCGATATCGAGCACTTTATTACAAACAAAACTGCTTGCCTAAAATGCTTTTCTACCAGTAAACTACTGAAATAAATTCAGCAACTTTGGCACTAAGTATCATGACATATTAACACACACACACACACACACACACACACACACACACACACACACACACACTCTCTCACTCTCTCTCTCTCTCTGTATATATATATATATATATATATATCCATTTGGAAACGAGTTATTTCGCGACCTTGGTTTCTACTTTCAGTGTCTTCAGACGATTTACAATAACTAATTTTGCCGTTGTTTAAACGCTCACGTAACATAGATCTTTTATAAATGCGCAATTTTAAAAATGAGAAGTTATTTAAAAGTCTTAGAATATTTTCATCCATGATTGTATGCTCCTAATAGGTATTTATTTATATGCTTAAACTTGGATATAATTTCTCTTCTTTCATTTAGTATTAGGTTGTCCCAAAAGTTCGTAAACACTTGCAAAAAAATTTAAATTTTACTCGCAAAAACTACAAAAAATATTGCTCAAAATAAAGACCATCATTTTCCAAGATATTCTGCCATCGATCTGCAAGCTTTCGGATCTGCTCAATGTACCATTCTACCGGCTTCGAATCAAAGAATTCTTCATATGCTTCCTCGAGTCGAATCGGCGGCCCTTCAGAAAGTGTTGCATTGAGCGGAAAAGGCCGTAATCTGATGGAGCACAGCCAGAACTGGAGGCTGGATGTGGCAGAACCTCAACGCCGTCCAGCTCTTCAAACTTGTCTTTGGTCTTCCTGGCGGTGTGTGGCTTGGCATTGTCATACTGCATCAAAGCGCGCTTTCGGTTGATCAGAGCCGGGTACTTTTGCTTCAACTTTTCGTAGACCCGCTCAAGTTGCTGACAGTAAAGTTCGGCACTGAAGGCACAACCATTCAGAACCAACTCAAAATGCACGATTCCTTCAATGTTCCACCAAACGCATAACATGACTTTCTTGCCGAATCGAGCTTGTTTTGGAACCGCAAAACGCAAAATTGCATAAAAATTAAATTTTTTGCAAGTGTTTACGAACTTTTGGGACAACCTAATAATTCATTATTTGTCTGGGAACAACATAATATCCAATCTTTCCTCCTGGTATAATCTGCACGTTTTACCATCATTTTAAAGTCTGACTCTTTTTACTATGCTCCAAGTTATATCGGGGTCATTTTTATAATTTAATTTTAATTTCCACACGTGGCTAGCCAATTTTGTACAATGTTTTAGGCTTTCCAGTTTAAATGTAGACTTATAGTTATTCCATCTGACTTTAAAACTGGGTTTGCTAGATTCTAAATATGTTTAAGAATATGAATTAATTCAATAAAATGAACGTCCAGTTGATTATTCTAAAACAGGTTTATTGAATATAAAAAAAATATACTGGTTAATAAAATGTCTTTATTAATTCCTGCAAAATCAAGTGCTCTACTTGCCGGGTTGTGACTTGAAATATCTATCAGCTGACGTTAAACCACTGACTAGCTAATCGATTCTTACTCAATTTTTCTGTCATGCGTGCATCTGTGTTTTTGCCTCGTTCATTGGAATTGAGACTGCCTTACAATGTAACCCCGGACAACTCCAAGACGACTTCCTCCTGGCTGCGTCTCACTTCTGTGTGTGTGTAACTTTCGGGCTTGGTGGTCTCTCGGTTGTATAGTAACTCCTCTCCAAAATTGGCATTGATATATGTAATTTCTCTATTTGCGACCGTCTTAATCTTAAAAGTTCTGTTAATAAACACATGGTACTCGCTTAGTTTTTAGAATTGTTTGTTCTGTCTTTCTGTTAACATAATGGTGTTTTGAGGGGGACAGCATAAAAATAAACACATTTTAAACTTTGAATTAGACAAAATCCAGATGCCTTTTCGACTTAAAGAATTTGAAGTTATACTTTTCAGTAGGGATATACACGTGTCGAATAGGTAGTATAATTTAAAGAAAAAAATATTGTATGAAACATATCTTTCTTTATCTAGAAGAATTATGTGGTTCTACAAAAGGATGATGCAGATATCATGGACCGAGCATGTGAGCAATTATGAGGTTTTGGAAAGGATGGAAACGAAAAGAAAATTAATATTGAACATCAGGAAAACACAGAGGAAGTTTCTGTGATATGTAATGAGGAGGGAGGGCTTAGAGAATCTGATACTCACATTTCAGATAGAGGGAAAAAAGAGACGGGGAAAGCCTCATGTTACGTGTTTGACAGGCTTTAGAATTTGGATGGGGGTTTGGGTGAGGTAACAAGAGAAAGCGTTCTAAGGGAAACCAGGGGGACGTGGAAGGTCATGATCGCCTACGTTCTGAAAGGATATGGTATAAAGAAGAAGAAGAAGAAGAAGAAGAAGAAGAAAAAGAAGAAGAAGAAAAAGTAGAAGAAAAAGAAGAAGAAGAAGAAAAAGAGGAAGAAGAAAAAGAAGAAAAAGAAGAAGAAAAAGTAGAAGAAAAAGAAGAAGAAGAAGAAAAAGAGGAAGAAGAAGAAGAAAAAGAAGAAGAAGAAGAAGAAGAAGAAGAAGAAAAGAAAAGAAGAAGAAGAAAAGTAAGAAGAAAAAGAAGAAGAAGAAAAAGAAAAGGAAAAAGAAAAAGAAGAAAAAGAAGAAGAAAAAGTAGAAGAAAAAGAAGAAGAAGAAGAAAAAGAGGATGAAGAAGAAGAAGAAAAAGAAGAAGAAGAAGAAGAAAAAGAAGGAAGAAGAAGAAAAAGAAGAAGAAGAAGAAGAAGAAGAAAAAGAAGAAGAAGAAAAAGAAAAAGAAGAAAAGAAAAGAAGAAGAAAAAGTAGAAGAAAAAGAAGAAGAAGAAGAAGAAGAAAAAGAGGAAGAAGAAAAAGAAGAAAAAGAAGAAGAAAAAGTAGAAGAAAAAGAAGAAGAAGAAGAAAAAGAGGAAGAAGAAGAAGAAAAAGAAGAAGAAGAAGAAGAAGAAGAAAAAGAGAAAAAAGAAGAAGAAGAAAAAGTAGAAGAAGAAGAAGAAGAAAAAGAGGAAAAAGAAGAAGAAGAAAAAGTAGAAGAAAAAGAAGAAGAAGAAGAAAAAGAGGAAGAAGAAGAAGAAGAAAAAGAGGACAAAGAAGAAGAAAAAGTAGAAGAAAAAGAAGAAGAAGAAGAAAAAGATGAAGAAGAAAAAGAAGAAAAAGAAGAAGAAAAAGTAGAAGAAAAAGAAGAAGAAGAAGAAAAGGAGGAAGAAGAAGAAGAAGAATAGGAAGAAGAAGAAGAAAAAGAGGAAAAAAGAAGAAGAACAAGTAGAAGAAAAAGAAGAAAAAGAAGAAGAAAAAGTAGAAGAAAAAGAAGAAGAAGAAGAAAAAGAGGAAGAAGAAGAAGAAAAAGAGGAAGAAGAAGAAAAAGAAGAAGAAGACAAAGAAGAAGATACATGTGTTGGACAGAGAATTTAAATGTAAACAATCTCCCGAATTTAATATAAAAAATATCGGACAACACATTAAACATGTTTTCTTCTCAATGGAAACTGGATAGTGTAGGTATTATGGTGCCCTCCTATGCAGAATGAACTCTTCCTCTGGTTATATATCATTTACCTTCTAGAGATCAGTAACAGAAGAATTACGAGCAGTCAAGTACAGAAGTCAACAAGAGCTGTTAATGACAGCTACTAATGAGGCAGCGTAATATCTTCGGACCTACAAATTTCTATATTACTATTTATTAACACTTCTTTGAATATCTTGTTTCTTGTCATACTAATACACGGTTTTAAACCTACTTTCTTGTTTCGTGTCTTACTTCCGGCACAGTCCAGTCGCTACAACTTTGTGGCGGAGTCTATCCACAGCTCCACAACAAACTGGCGACGAAGATCCACAGCATTAGGAAAGTTTGGTTTTGCTCAATCTTGGCTAGTTTGTCTGGAGCTTAATTCTCTTTAGAACTGTTCTTAATTTCATTTGATTGTTTTAAAACATAATTTTTAACCCGTTTCTTTTTACAATATTTTTCTAAACGTTCAACATATTCTCACGAAAATGTAAAATGATTTTTACCCATCACTAATCCCTCTAAATCATCATGTCGCACTTTTTTTTATTATTAAGTATATGACGAAAGCGTTAAGGAAAAAAGTTCCTATCGACTGAAACGAACCAGTAAATTGCTTTTGAAAAACCATTTAACATACACATTTTGGCCGACTTTTCAAAATCCATTGGGTGTCTGCAAATGTTTGAACTATAACCTATAGGAAAATGAATAGCAAACTAGAGAAGGTTTTCTAATGACAGTCTTTCATGAAAGACCTCTCAACACAGAAATAAAAACTCCCTTTAAAATTGACCAGAACAAGATGAACAGATCCTGTCTTGTCAGTTAAATCTACAAAAATTCATTAAAATGTATGGACACTTTTATCAGTGAATATAGTTTCTGATAATTATTATAATCAATATGTAATTATTGATCTCTGTATGGTGTAATGGTTAGCAAGCTTGCTTGAACCTATTAGAACAGACCAGTGAGTTCGATCCTCAATGGGCATTCCTCACTGTCTGTTTCAAGCCTGAACGCAATCTTCAAGCACGAAAATTGCGGTCAAGTATGAAACAGACTGCTTAGTGTTGACCTCAGTCTCCACTTTCATACAATATAGGGTAAAGTATAAATATCTCTCATATATAGGGTAAAGTATAAATATCTCTCATATATAGGGTAAAGTATAAATATCTCTCATATATACCCCCAAGAAATACATTCAACCAACTGATAAGAAATTAGAAACAATGGAGGTATTCATATATTACCATTATGTGGTATTCATATATTACCATTATGTGGTATTCATATATTACCATTATGTGGTATTCATATATTACCATTATGTGGTATTCATATATTACCATTATGTGGTATTCATATATTACCATTATGTGGTATTCATATATTACCATTATGTGGGAAGTATTTATATTGTAACTATATATATTGTAACTAATTATTATATAGCAAATCTAGAAAATAAAATAATTAATGACAACAATAAACCCTCTATATATGTAAGATATATAGATGACATCTTTGTTTTAGCTAAGAATATCGATCAAATTAAATATCTTAAAAACAGATTTGAAAGTCATTCCGTCCTCAAATTTACATTAGAACTTAATATTAATAACAAACTCCCATTCCTTGATGTATTCATTGATCCTAGCACACATAAATTTACTACTTCTCTATATAGGAAACCAACTAGCATAAATTCGTGTCCTCTTAATTATAATAGTGAATGCCCCCAACGATATAAGTTAGCTGTTATAAAAAACTTACTTCAACGCACACAAATGATATCTTCTTCCAAATCTATATTTTATAAAGAATTACACAACATGAAGCAAACACTAGTCAATAATGGATTTCCTAACTCCGTTATTGATCAACAAATTAAAATGTATCTCAACAAACTTAACAATAGCTCTAACAATAATGATAATATTAATAATAATGGTTTACATCAAAATAAACATAACACTATTAACTTATACTATTGCAACCAAATACATAATAATTATAAACAAGATGAAAAAACTCTCAAAAACATAATACGTAGAAATGTTAAACCAGTCGAAAGTAATAATCAAATTAAACCCATTATATATTATAAAAAGTTTAAAACAATTGACCTCATAGTCTATAATAACCCAACAGGCACTAAACTAAATTCTTTACAAAAAACCAATGTAGTGTACCAATTTACATGCCCATTCAGAGATTGCATCTCTGATACTAATCAAAAACCTAGTACATATATTGGTTTTACCACAACCACGCTCTCCCGTAGACTTACATGTCATCTTCCTGATCAGAGTACTATTAAACAACATTTCTCTGCAAAACATAAACATGTAGGTAATATCAGACAGATTTTGGTCAACAATACGGTGATCCTTATGTTGTATATCAATAAACAACAAACACGCATATATATAAAAATATAAGTTATATTTTTATTAATGACGATGAACCGCGTAGCCTAGGGAACAGAGAGTGAGAGAGCGCGCTTCTAAGGGTTGACGGGAGTGTCGTCGTATCTGTTGTGTGTCTCTCTCTCTCTACTGCTACTCTGGTCTGTCTGGTGAATCCGTGCGCCGAGGTCTTTTTATAATCTCCAAACCGGGACTTTTTCTTTCGGTTTTGCCTCGCCCACGCACGCCCACGTAATTCTCAGAGACACCTGTTCTGTTTGCCTCTGTAGCCATTTCCGCTACTGCCGGAAATAAGGTCAAACAAACATCCGTTCCTTTCAACGACCGGAAACACCCCCGCTTGCATCAGCCTTCCTCGGGTGGGGCCAGATTGTTATATTACATTCCTCGCCCTCCCATTTTCCAAAATGTTCACCTAAGAACATTTTAAGCGCAACACCACCACTCTCCTCCCCATGCCACACAAGCCCGACAATTGTATAAAACATGTGCACGCCAAAACAACAAAACATGTGCATGCCGAAACAAAAAAAACAACAAAAAAAATATATAGGGGAGCCTACATCGGCAACCCAACAATGTTCGTGTCCATCGTGAAAATTGTTCTACCAGCTTGATGTTTCATTGTTCCCCTTTTTCCTTTTTTTTTTTTTTTTTTTTTTAATATCCATTTTCACAGAATTGGGCAAAGTTCTTAAAAATGTTCATTTTCTTTCTCGACTCTGTCCATAAGCGTAGACGCCTCGATGCATAACCACATGATTATAGGCGGTAACCGCGCCCCAGTTTCTAAACCGACATCGAGTAAATGACCTTTGACCAACACCATGCGTGTTTCTGCTCGAGTTTATTGTTACACATGTAACTTCATTTAATTTAATTTAATTTCAAACATACTATGTTTGAACACAGAAAAATGGCCATTATCTGCCGTACATATCATTCATAGTCTGACCGAGAAATGTTCAATAGAAAATGAAGAAAATTACCCTGATTCCAACGTTAATCCGCATGCAATTTACTTGTGGAGGATTAGAGGTTTCATCTATATTAATTTAGTCTAAAACAATGGACCCGTGACTCGTAGTTCCTTAGTTTGTACAATGTTTTCTATTCCTTGAACTACTTCCTCTGGATTCGAATCCAAGCATATCTGATTTGTTGACATCTCTCTGTTTAACGCAGAGACATTTGAGTGTGGAACACCCGTTGACCCCGGAGTACTATTCACAACGGATAACTCCCTTTCCTTTTCCGAAGCACTGTTGCTTCTTTCACATTTAAAAATCCGCTTCCTAGCTATTATTCCAAGGATTATCATAACGCCGACCACGCCAGCAATGACCCCTATCGTCAACCTCCTCGGGAGTTCCTCACATCCTTCACTAAATCTCTCCATATCTATCTGTTCCAAGGTATTTACTAGTTTGCGGATAGGAATCTCCTCCATATCGCGCAATTCTACCGGCATGGTGTCCACTGAAAAATTGGGAAATTTCTGCGTAATTGGGGACCAAACCACTGAACCAGAGACGAATAATTTACTTTATGCTTTAGATACTATTAATAATTTTCCACGTTTGTATCTTTCTTTTTGTTCCGATCAACTGTGGAATCTGCAGGTCTATCCGTGTCAATATAAAGTTTTCCGAAATTAATATATCTTCAAAAGATATTTCCCAAGTCACATAAATGAAAATTCACAGAGGATGTTGAATTGATGGGAACCTGCACAAAAGCATAATTCACAAACATAGAAATGTAAATCATTTTGTAGTGTACAGTCATTGAAAAGAAATCCAAAAAAAAAAAAGAAAACCTAACACTGCACAAACCAAAGAAAACATTGTTATCAACAAGTTAATCCAATTATCCACTTTAAAGAGTAGAAGAAACTTCCTTTACATGATTTTACATTTCACTTACTCAATAAAAGTAAGATTAATTAAGCAACATACCAGTAAACTCACTTCACATATATGGTAAAATATTAACAAAAAAAATAAATCATTAACTCAGATGTTTTGTACTTACAGATAGGTAAATATCTCAACTTTTATTCCTCCCGTCAACCCCAAACCTATGCGCTCCCGCTAGGCGTACTACTCTCTGCCTGTAGTCCTGCACCCCCTCCGTTCTACCCTAAATGTGTTCGACACCGAACAATCCATATTTCTCAATTCTAGGGTCAGATCGGCAAAAGTATGCATTTTTTTTTCTAACTAGACTTATAAACACGAGCAGAAAACACACACACTATCAAATCAAAGAGTCACCTACCTTGGCTGATGTCTATAGTCGCGCGGCTGCTATATATTTTCGTCTTCTTTTTTTCTTTCTATCTGGTAGTTTTAAGTCCGTTGAATTTTCAATCGTCGCCGTGGTAACCAGCTCGTATCTATCTGTTTTGTTGTCTCAAAACAGCAAGTCACTTAGGCACCAAATAAACGTCTGTTACGCCTAGCGAATGCTGGTTCCAGTTATATCGACGAACAACAAAAACGCATATATATAAAAATATAAGTTATATTTTTATTAATGACGATGAACCGTGTAGCCTAGGGAACAGAGAGTGAGAGAGCGCGCTTCTAAGGGTTGACGGGAGTGTCGTCGTATCTGTTGTGTCTCTCTCTCTACTGCTACTCTGGTCTGTCTGGTGAATCCGTGCGCCGAGGTCTTTTTATAATCTCCAAACCGGGACTTTTTCTTTCGGTTTTGCCTCGCCCACGTAATTCTCAGAGACACCTGTTCTGTTTGCCTCTGTAGCCATTTCCGCTACTGCCGGAAATAAGGTCAAACAAACATCCGTTCCTTTCAACGACCGGGAACACCCCCGCTTGCATCAGCCTTCCTCGGGTGGGGCCAGATTGTTATATTACACTTACTCATACACACAGTAAGAGGAACCTGCCGATATTGGAGGCCATGTACATCAAATCAAAACAACCAACACTCAATAAAATCAACTTTAAAACAGGAAATAACATATTACATTGCATTTGACTAGAAGGTTTTGTTGTCATTTCGCGCTATCCCGCGGTGTGACGTCATAAAACCGCATCGCAAACTTAAGAACTGCGTTTATTATTTTTGGTAACTATTGCCGTTGCCAAGCGGAGTTTTATGCCAACACAAAATAAAATCGTCGGTGATGGTGGATTTTATAATATTTTAGTTTAAACAACCTCTCTGAAGATGGCTCATGTGAGCCGAAAGCTTAGAAGAAAACCAATAAATAATTATCCAAATGTTGGAGAATTTTTGTCTTTATTTTCAACTGAAATTAAAGCAAAAATACGACATTTAGAACGGCTCATGATTAAACATAATAGACATTCATTGTCTCTTATATTTAATAGCATATGTCTAGAAAATTACTTGCTGCCTCGATATACTATATATATATATATATATATATATATATATATATTAAACCTACATTCTTCTTCTTCCGTGTCTTACGTCCGGCACAATCCGGTCACTACAACTTTGTGGCGAAGTCCGGTCACAGCTCGACAACAAATTGGCGACGAAGATTCACAACAGTAGGAAATTTGGGTTTTGCTCAATCTTGGTTAGTTTGCCTGTGGCTTAATTCTCTTTAGAACTGTTCTTAATTTCATTTTATGTTTTTAAAACATAATTTTTAACCCGTTTCTTTTCACATTACGTTCAACATATTCTCACGAGAATGTAAATGATTTTTACCCATCACTACTCCCTCCAAATGATCATGTCGCACTTTTATCCTTATTATTATGTACGAGGGTCATTCAATAAATGAGGTGAATTTTTCGGTATAAGGACTTCTACGAGGGTCATTCAATAAATGAGGTGTATTTTTCGGTATAAGGACTTTTACGAGGGTCATTCAATAAATAAGGTGGATTTTTCGGTATAAGGACTTCTACGAGGGTCATTCAAGAAATAGGGTGAATTTTTCGGTATAAGGATTTCTACGAGGGTCATTCAATAAATAAGGTTAATATTTCGGTATGAGGACTTCTACGAGGGTCATTCAATAAATGAGGTGAATTTTCGATATATGGACTTCAAATACAGATATAAGCTTACTTTTTTATTTTTTTTCCTTGACTTCTTTTTCAAAGGGATTTAATTTTTTTGTAGATTGAAAAAAAAAGACTTTGAGAGTTTTGGAGATTAACAAAGATAGCCGACCAAGAAGCATGCTCCAGGATTGAACTGAGGTCAGTTATCAAATTTTTGTTGCTGAAGGGTGCAAACCAGTTGAAATTCATAGGAAAATGTCAACTGTGTATAGTGCCACATATTTCAACCACAAAATCTCAACAAGTGGGCTAAATTGTTTAAAGAAGTTTGAAAGTGACGATGAAGTCAAAAGGGCTGTAAGCGATTGGCTGAGACACCAGTCCAAAGATTTTTACGCTGAGGCAATACGGAAGCTTGTGCACAGATGGGAAAAGAGTGTGACACTGCTGGGAGACTACGTTGAAAAAAAGAAAGAAAGAAAAATAAGATTCTGTTTGTATTAGAAGTCTTTATAGCGAAAAATTCACCTTATTTATTGAATGACACTCGTATATGACGTAAGCATTTATGAAGAGTAAATCCCTTTCGACTGAAATGAGCCAGTAAATGGCAAACTAGTAAAGGTTTTCTAATAACAGGTTTCATCCTTTATCATTTCAGTAGACCAAAGTGACGTTTACGTTGATATAACCACGCATGCGTACAAAGGAGTGCGTGTAAACATTTAAAATAAGCATATATATTATAAACCAAAATGAAATACGCACGATATATCAATCATTATAACTTAATTATTTTTTGTTATTATTTAATCTTAAGCAAGGCAAGACCACCACTGGTACGGAGTGGTTTAAAGTAAAAAAAAAAAAAAAAAAAAAAAATTAAGTAAATAAATAAATAAATAAATAAACAAAACAGAGTACAGGAGATTTTTTAAGAAAGTATAACAGGTGGATAAAATTTAAGGAGGTGGATTGGATTTAAGGAGGTAGGAATTAACGTTGCATATAAATTATTGGAGATTATAGCTATTATGGAAGCAAGTAAACAGAAATGAGTTCCACAGTCTGGAAGTGCGAGAAATGAAACTGTTATAGTTGAATTTGCGGTTACATTTGACTATTTTGACGGTGTAAGATACAAATCCTATACAATCCATCAACTAACTAAAACACAAAAAGTAAAATTGCACACCCGCAAAAGTGGATTCAAACGACTAAAAACATTGGAAAAAAATAGACCAAAGAAATTCACAATTCAGTGTGAAAAGCAAAATTCCGGATCCGGATTGGCTTAGAAATAAAACATTCATGCATGACGTTTTTTAAAACCTAGAATCGAAAGTGCTCACTGGAGCCGGTCACATGATCAGATCCACTACTTAAGGACCGGTCAAAGGCAGTCAGAGTGGTACTTGAGAGCATCTCGCAATGTAAGGAAGAAACTTCTCGTTGATTTCTTCTTCCAATTTTTTTCTTCTATTTCACTCCACATCACTCGGACGTAAGGTCGCGTCACATATTCATTCGCCCTTTTCCTCCAATTTTCATTTTCACTCCACGCCGCCAAAGAGAACAACAACAACGACAACAAGACGCGCTAAGTACAATTTCTTTTTGTCTTTAACCTCCTCTCTCACTCTGTCGCCAACCTACCAAAAGAAGGAAGGAACATAAGACTTTACATTCTGCTACTTCACAACCAGGAACTCTAAACTTCCGTGGAACATTCATTTGCATACATCTCACTTTGCAAATCAATTACGTACATTTTCTCATCAAACATTCTTCTTCTTACACTTTTATGTTTATGTTCAGCAAACAAAATTTTACTTTTCACAATTTTCAACAACCTGATGATATCTTTAAATGCGGGGATTGTCGGTTATGTTTGGAAGTGGCCTTGTACCAGGCATGGCTGACGCACCCTACAACGATAAAAAGTTGGGAGCTAGATGCTAATTTAGAAGTACAAATGAATTCATGTGATCGGGTGACAAGGGAAAGAAGCTTGTCAGAGCAGACGCCGTGAAAATATTGTGAGAATTTTGATAGGTGCTGGTTAGTATCATTTTTACTTAGAAAAAACAATGACGAGTTTTGTGTTGAGTGTTGTTCGGCAATCGACATTCCCAAAACAGTGAAATCTTACGAATGCCCAAACAACGCCTCTACATAATGAGAAATAGTTTTTTGTATCCGGACAACGTGAAGGCTTATTTGCTATCAATAAACGACGAGAAACCTGAATTTAACAGCTGTTGCACACCCGTCAACACCCTCACATTTTGGCATCTCAGACTGGTTTCCCAAATTGAAAGAGTCATCATTTTTATACGGAACTCAAATTTGAATTTGTTCTGCACAAGTACATCAAAATTAAATTAGAAAATTTCTCTGTAGATAGAAGGGAAAAAAAAAGAAACAAAAAACAAAAACAAAAAACAATGAAGCAAAAAACAAAAAAAATAAAGCAGATGTATCGTTTGAAAATTAAATAATAATACTAGCTATAGTACTAAGCAATGCTTCTTCAGAAAAATAAACTCACAGTTACGAAAAAAATGTACTTCTTTTAATGACGGTTTCATTATTTTGTTTGCCCTGAGACTTGTTTTATAGAATTGGAAACCTCCTTTATCAATCAGCCCCCCAGTCTATTGGTTAGGCTGGTGAATTGTCCGACACATCTAATGTTGAAATCTGTTTCTTATCGTATTTGAGACTACAGAAATATATGCAAATATTATTTCTGTTAATACTTGAGATTATAATTAAACATTAGATGCTTATATATTTAAGTCTGTTGGTAAACATCGATTGTATTTATATCTGAGAATATAGTTAAACATTATTTGTGTTTATACTTGTGTCTGTAGGTAAAAAAAAAAACATTGTTTCTTTTTATACTTGAGCTCATAAGTAAACATTGTGTTTATACTTGAGACTATTATTTCAAATAGTAGATATATAATATTATTTGAAATGATAGTGGATTTCTTTGCATTCACTTACGCGCAAATACCAGTGGGAAAGGTGTTAATCCATCCCTTCTCTCTCTAGCTATCGGTTACAAAGCAGGGAAGAATGGGTTCTATAGCCTTGGTTGGTAACCAGTCTACCTCAGAAAGCAATGGCAACCTACTGCGGGATAATCTTCTGCCGAGTCAGTCATGTCTCTTTTGAGATATTATCGCGCAAGACGTGAATCATGTATGGCACTTAAGTGACTGACTGACATTGTTCAGACTGTTGCCATATTTACGACGCGTCGGCTGTTCTAAGCTCCGACTTTCATCAGGATCTGTCTATATTTTATATATATATACATATATTGATTGTTTAATACTTAGTTTTTGGTCCTAATAAGGTTAGATCAGTACACATTTGTATTAATTAGAAATTATGACATACCCAGTCTCTTCCATCCAGTTATGGTTTAAATAGAAGGACGGATTGGGTTCTGTAGCCTTTGCTGTCAACCAGTCTACCCCAGAAAGCAATGGCAACCTACTGCGGGATAATCTTCGAGACATGATTGCCCAAGCATGTGACATTAAACAGACTGACTATATTGGGTACTATGTATTTGAAATAGACACATATATTTTAGCCAGTGTATATTATTATTTGTGCGTTGTGGTTCAGTGGATATCGGCTCGGAACGAGGAATCGCTAAACCGAGTTCGAATTCCGGTTGAATTCATTGCATTCACTTACCTGCAAATACTCTTGGGAAAGATACTAATCCGTTTCTTCACTCCATTTATGGGTTAAATAACAGGACAGATTGGGTTCTATAACCATGGCTGGCAACCAATCTACAGTAGAAAATAATGGTAACCTGCTCTAGGATAATCTGTTGCCCAGTCAGTCATGTCTCGAAAGAGACATGATTGTCCAAGCGTGTATCACGTTGGCACTTAACTGACAGATGTTATTATTTACACTTACATTATTATCCTCATTTTTGTTGTTGTTCTCACAGCGTTTTTGGCCTTCATCAGTTTTATATCATTTTAGTTAACTTACAAAAAAATTCTGAACTGAACACTTTATTTTAGTTTTCTAAAACCCAGTAAGAGTTATCGCACTTTCTAGTATTGGTGAAGTTTTCCTTTGTAGTCGTTTTTTGAAGTAGTCTGGAGTGTCATAATATTGATCCTTTCATTATTTTTTCTTTGAGAAAACACCAACAACAATTTCAGGAGTCTGAGAACAAAACAATTATCAATTTTGTTGGTAGTCAAGACTGTGTTGTTCTTGATGAGTATTTGTTTTCCAAAAGAAGAGAGAAAAATAAAAACGAAAACAAGACGATTGCTATTTTTACGGAAGTTAAATATTACAGTCGGAGGACATTTTTTACGTTCGTGTTGTAGATATTATTTAGCACTAGTCTTCTAATGAAAATGTGTCACTGATCCAAGAATGGCATTGATATAAGCTATGGAAAAATCAGGTCTCACTTTGAATCAAGAGTCATTCTCTGACGAAAGATCTCTCAACACAGAAAAAAAAACGCATTTTAAAATTTACCGGAACATGATGCACAGATCCTGTCTTGTCAGTTAGATCTATAAAGAATTCTTAAAATGTATGAACACTTTGTCAGTACATATAGTTTCTGACAATTATTATAATCAATATATAATTGTGTATCTCGGAGTGGTGTAACGGTTAGCAAGCTTGTTTTCTTAAACCTATTAAAACCGACTCGTGGGTTCGATCCTCAATGGGTACTCCTTACTGTCTGTTTCAAGCCTGAACGCAATCTTCAGGTACGAAAATTGCGGTCAAGTATGAAACAGACTGTTCAGTGTTGACCTCAGTCTCCACTTTCATACAATATAGGGTAAAGTATAAATATCTCTCATATATACCCCCAAGAAATACATTCAACCAACTGGTAAAAATTAGAAACAATGGGGTATTCATCTCGCAAATATATTACCATTATGTGGAAGGTATTTATGGTGTAACTTTATATATATATATATATATATATATATAAGCAGGCTTTGAGATTTTACTTGCTCGATCGACTCAGTCGATTAATAACTTAATTGGGCGATTAAAGTGTATTGCTTTACTCGCCTGCGGTCGATTAAAAATCTCGCAATGAAACGTGTCCCTTGAAATATAGGAAAAGGAAATCTGATTCCTTTTACAACCCAAAAGTATGCCATTGAAGATTTACAAGTTACTTAGAATGACCTACAATGACATTATTGAACTCTTGGCTTTTATTGTCCCGATCAGTGTAAACATTCGTTGAATTAATGTTTCCAGAGTGAACCCAATATGTTTCTGTCGCCCAGATTAAAGACGATCACAGATTTTGGAAAAATATTATCCTGTATTTCCTTCCCGCTTACGAAAGGTAAAAAGGAACATTTGAAAAAACGAAAAAAAAAAAAATACGCATAAAAATAAACAAATTTTAAACTTTGAATCAGACAAAATCCAGATGCCTTTTCGACTTAAAGAATTTGAAGTTATACTTTTCAGTAGGGATATACACGTGTCGAATAGGTAGTATAATTTAAAGAAAAAAATATTGTATGAAACATACCTTTCTTTATCTAGAAGAATTATGTGGTTCTACAAAAGGATGATGCAGATATCATGGACCGAGCATGTGAGCAATTATGAGGTTTTGGAAAGGACGAAAACGAAAAGAAAATTAATATTGAACATCAGGAAAACACAGAGGAAGTTTCTGTGACATGTAATGAGAAGGGAGGGCTTAGAGAATCTGATACTCACAGTTCAGATAGAGGGAAAAAGAGACGGGGAAAGCCTCATGTTACGTATTTGACAGGTTTTAGAATTTGGATTGGGGTTTGGGTGAGGTAACAAGAGAAAGCGTTCTAAGGGACACCAGGGGGACGTTCTTTCAACCACGCACTGAAAAACAAATTATGCAAATAAGGAATTTTTTATAAAAATCGTTGAGAAAACATCTATGAGATGGAGGTTGTAGTCAAACAGAAGAAAGATACTACGAATTTAGGTACCTCCACTCAATTGCCCCCACCCCAAAAAAACGAACAAACAATAAAACAGCATATCATGATGTTAATAGAGCTCAAATTTAATAAAAACAAAGTTTTATCATCAAAATGTTTATGCTATTATTAAGAGAAAAGATCCCATTTTGTTGCTATTATTTTTTGAATTTAAAAAAAAAATCCTTTCTAACACGTTCGAAATTTTAATTAACATTTCATTTTTTGTTTTCCGTCAACGATTCACGCTATGTTTACGTAAGGCGACTATTAAGAAAATGGAGTCGGTCGAGTAAAATGATTTTGGTGGCGAGTAAATTTTCCTTTACTCTCGACCGCCGGTCGAGTGATTTCTTTTTTAAATCTCAAAGACAGTATATCTATTTACCTCCCCCATATATATATATATATATATATATATATATATATATATATATATATATATGTGTGTGTGTGTGTGTGTGTGTGTGTGTGTGTGTTCGTGTGTGTGAATAGTGTGTATAAAATAGCGATAAAAAAGATTATACGACATCTTAAATTAATGTTTTTCTATATTTTATTTCTATTTGCTTATCTAGACGTCTGCTCACTTATTGATAATCTTGTGTTGGGTCTTTTAAATCTATTTTTATGCTATATATCTTTAGAAAGCAATTGGTCAACAGACCAGTAAAATATTGGATTTGACCCTTACTTACTTCTAGGTTACTGCTGCTTTGCATCGGGTTTTGCTTAAAACACCAAAGGACAGGTAGACAAACAATGCGTTACGTCTTTGTTTCGCATTAATATGCCTTCACGTAAAAGTTTGTTTTTTTTCTCTTTAAATAGGTATTTTATTTCCTTTATATGTGTCTGCGGATGTGCGTTGTGGCGCAGTGGATATCAGCTCGGAACGAGAAATCGGGGAACCGAGTTCGAATTCCAGTTGAATTCCTTGCATTCATTTACGCGCAAATACCCTTGGGAAAGGTACTAATCCGTCTATTCCTTCCAGTTATGGGTTAAATAACAGGACAGATTGGGTTCTATAGCTTTGGTCGGCAAGCAGTCTACCGCAGAAAGCAATGGCAATCTACTGCGGGATAATCTTTTGCCCAGTAAGTCATGTTTCTTTCGAGACATGATCGCCCAAAGCGTGTATCGCGCATGGCACTTAACTGACTGATATGTGTCTGCATTCAAGAAACTGTTTGGCTTTTACAAGAGAAAGTAAAACAAAAGTAATTCTGCTTTGACTACATCAAGTGCGTTGAGGAGGTCATGCTGACCTAAATGGAGAGTGTGGCTTCAGGAAGAACTATGTCTGGCAACATGACTCTGTTCTCTGCTATACAAGTAGAACTCATTTATGTTTATAAGTCAATTTTTGCAACCACATGACGACTTATGTTTGGTCACCTAACTGTCAGGCACAGTTGCGCTAGAGACCAAAAAAAGACCTTGTAACATCAAAGATGAACTGAAGGCAAGAACTCTGGCAGCTTTCACTAACTTACCCATGGAGACTGTCCGGAAGATATGCAGGATATTTGAAATCGTTTAGAGTGAGTAGTTAAGGCAAATGGTGATTTTATTGAATAAATTTACTCTTTCGTATTTTTGTTTAATTTTGGTAAAAAGATATGTGAAAATGTGACATTAGTGTTATTTTTATATATTTATTTATTTATTGCTTAATTTAGAAAACAATTTATCCATTGTACCCTGTATATTAATGAGCGGGTCATTTTTTTACGGATACAAATTGACCAATATTTTGAACATTACCACGCAGGAAAAATAACTGTAACGAGACAATACTGTTCTTGTCGCTTGGGAAACAAGAATTTAGCAAGAATTTGTCCTGGGAACAATTGAATAAATATCTGTCGTCTATCGACGATGCTAATCAGAGTTTGGCTCACCTTTGGTCTATGGCTGTGTGAAGTCATAACTGTGTGCAAATGAGTCAGAATAAAAGTCATAACTGTATGCAAATGAGTCAGAATAAAAGAAAGTTCATAAGAAGACCAAACTCTTCCCTTTACAATAATACTTTTTAGATATTTACAAACATATCTTAGTATGGTAGAAGGCTACAACAGCTCCTAGTCAGAAGCTAACTTTCAACAATCGCAAATTGGTCTTCATTGGGTTGGATACCCTACGCATCCGGGTTAATTCAGTCAGTCAGTTAATTGCCATATGCGATACACTCTTGAACGATCATGTCTCTTTCGATCCTTGACTGACTAGGCAGAAAGTCTTCTCTCTTGCAGGTAATCATTTCTTTCTGCCGTTTACTGGTTGCCAAGCATACCTATAGAACCCAATCTGTTCTGCTATTTAACCCATAGCTAGGGGAAAAAGAGAAGACTCTTTCCGTTTGCGCGTAAGTGAATGCAACAAATTTAACTGGAATTCGAACTCGGCTCTCCGGTTTCCCATACCCAGCCGATGTCCATTGCACCAGATTGTATTTCCTTATTAATTAGCGAGTTAAAATTAGTTTGGCACAATGGGTCATCCGGTATAGAATAAATTCACAACTGTATGGAATTGTTATACGGGACAAGGTTATAAAACAGCGAGTCACAGTCGGTTTTATTTATTTACCCAGTTTAACTTAGTTTGGCTCAAGACCATTGAATCGGATCACTATGTGATGAACAATCCCACTGCTTTTAAAATGTTTGCAATTCCTACTTGCGGTCACGCTAAGATGAGTCCATCTCCTTGTATTCATGCGTCTAACTATCAGAACTCTTTATTTACAATATTAAAGCATTTCTCCAATATCGCTTATCTAATTAACCGGAGAGATCTTTAAATTATTCGAGAAATGTTTTCATTCCTGCTTGAAAAGATCACTCTTGTTTGGAATTGAGAATTAGAAATTAACCAGGCGTTCAGGAATAGAACAGTACCCCCGACCCCAACAAAAAAAAAAATAAAATAATAAAAACAATTGTTCCATTACTGATATTACTTCACTATTGCACAAACAGAAATTGATTCCCAGTTACACATTGATTCCCGCTGCTAAGACTGAAGTACCCAAACATTTTTCGGTATTTTTCACTGAATTTTACTCAATACAAGACTTGAGAGACCTTCAAGATAGTGGGTTACAATTGAAATGGTGATGATTAATGAAGTGTGTGGTATGATTGGTTGGTTTGTTTTATAGCATATCAGCCTCGGCGGGTCATTTATTGCCAACTAAATTTTATTTATTTATTGCTGGTAATACCTTTTTCTTTCAAAAATTTATTGTTGTTTTTATATAAGTGTTGTATCTAGTAATACTTTTTTTTTGAGTATCAAGATTCATTGGGATTTGTTTTTAAAGGCAATGTCCCCAAGTCCTACCCTGTTATTTAACCCATAACTGGAGGGAAAGACGGATTAATAGCTTTCCCAAGGGTACCAGTGCTTAAGCTAATGCAAAGTATTTAACGGGAATTCGAACTCGGCTCACCAATTTATCTTTCCAAGCCGATATCCACTAGCACCACAACGCACATCCGTCACTAGACGTTTTAAGCACCTGGTATTCTCAAGCGGTCACCCATCTAAGTACTGACCAAGCTCAACTTCTGTGATCGAGCGAGAATCGGTGTAATCAATGTGATATGGCCGTAAGCCTGTGTGGTGTGAATGGAAGTGAATGTTATATGGAATTAAGATTATGACAGTAAGGAAGAAGAGTTGACCCTTGACTTGAAGAGGTTCAGATTTTTGTGTTCAAGGAAAGCACACTCACGGGAGATTATGTTTCGTAATGTTTCAGGAAAAAGCTGTTGACGTGGAAATTTCTTATTACAATTGGAAGATGAGAGAAATAAGTGCAATTCAACTCCGTGTATGTAGCAACACGTGACCTAACAGTAGTAAAAAAAAAATGATGATGATGGGGGTCAAAAAGTGCAGTGCGCGACGCTCGCCGGCAGGCCAGCTATTTTTCTTCGGTCGCCTCAACAAAATAAATTTCAAGTTTCCCTTTCTCGGCTGTTCAAAAACCAACTAAGCCGCTTCTTCTTCCTCTTTGTCTGACTGACTGACTGACTGTGTGTCTGTCAATCCGCACGTCCAAACTTTGACACACGCAATCCACCGAAAAAACAAAACTGACCAAGTGCTGCTAGTGCCCCGCTTTTTATGCCACTCCAAGGCGGTAAAAAATTTGCATGTGTGCAAATATCGTCTCGTTTTGGACGAGATAGGCACTCATAAATTGTGTCTTCAATAGCGGCCATATTTCTTTTTAGTCATTATTTCGCGGGAAAGACACGTTCGCGCTAGTTTCGAATTCCGAGGTAAGTCATGTCTTTCGTTGGAACACGAAAGAAATCAGTGCGATTCAACTCCGTGTATGCAGCAACACGTGACCTAGCTGTAAAGGTCAAAACTGGCAGGACTAAAGAATTTTAGCGAACCTCAGAAAATTTGACATGAAAAATAGCTTACAACTTTGACCTTGCAAGAAAAAGGGTGTACAGTAGAAAAAAACCTCGTAAACCACGGGTCGGAAACATTTTCCATCTTGCACATATATAAATCTACCATCCGCTCGTGTATTGAATACTGCTGCCACATCTGATCGGGTGTGTCCCTGATATCACGTCGAGATTCTTGACAAGATCCAACGGAGAATCTGTAATGTGATCGATCCCGACTTGATAGCTCAGTTGCAGTCACTTTCTCACCGGCGTAATGTGGCTTCCCCGTGTCTCTTCTACAAATACATTCACCGCTTCTGCTCCGATGACCTTAGTTCGCTGGTGTCCCTTCTACATGAATTTACTCAAGCTACTAGACTAGCAACGAGGTGCGACCCTTTTACTGTGAAACCAATAAAATGTAACCGCAACTTCTACTCTCAGCCTCATTTCTCGCACTTCCCGACTGTGGAATTCCCTTCAGTATACTTGCTTCCCCGACAGCTACAATCGCCAAGAATTTAAATGTAAGATCAATTGTTATATAATATCTCTCTGACCCGCATCCTTTCCTTCATGTTCCTTTCTCCGTCCACTCTAATCTCTTCACACCAGTATTCGCATCCTTCTCTTACTCACGTCCAAACACCTACAACTTGTCCCTCTTTCTCATCACTTTCCTCCTATGTAACCCTCTGCACACCAGTGGCAGTAAAACTGCCTTGCTTGGGGTGAAAATAAAAAAAATACTATGTGTCGGCTGAGAGTTTTAAAATCATTCAGTGTGCCAACAGCATACGTATTTTTTATACAAGTCAAGGTTATTATACCTGTTCTACAATATATTTTATATAGTCAGTTAAGGGCCATACATGATACACGCTTTGGGTGATCATATCTCGAAAGAGAAATGACTGACTCGGCAGAAGATTATCCTGCAGTAGGTCCATTGCTTTTTGCGGTAGACTGGTTGCCAGACAAGGCTAGTGAACCCAATTTGTTCTTTTATTTAACACATAACTGGAGAAAAGAGACGGACTAATACCTTTTCCAAGGGTATTTGTGCGTAAGTGAATGCAAGGAATTCAACTAGAATTCGAACTCGTCTTCCCGATGTGTCATTTCGAGTCCATATACACCGCACCACAACGCACATATGTAAACCACATTAATAAAAATAAACGGGTTTTAAAAGATTTTTTATAAGAAACTTGCTCTTGCATGATCTTAGCCAATTGCTCAATATTGGCAACATACTGTTTTACACAATTTTCTAAATGTTCAGGTGCTAGGCAAATTTATTGCGGACTTGAAACTGTGAGAGAAAATTGTTCACAGGAATAAATTGAACCAAAAACCGAAAGAAAAGAGCAAACGCAATTTTCTTCAAGATCTCGAGATTGATGTCTAACAGTTGAGAATGGCAGCAAACATATTAAATTCTCTCCTTCCAGACAATTCCTTAGTTCAACAAATGATGCCATTGGAAATTGCTTGGCGTGCCACGTGTGGCATGCGTGCTGTAGTTTGCCGACCGGTAGCGTAAACAATTTTAAACTCTAATCGTGGCTGCTGGTAATAATACTTCATATTTCTTTGCCTTATCGGACTCTTGTAGAAATGAAGTATGTCAGAAAGCATTAAGTACTTCGTAAAGAGATAGAATGAGCATAGATTGCTTATATGAGCTCTACTTTAAGCCTGGAGTGGACAACAGACAATCAAACCGCAGAGCCTCATTGACAGTGCAACCCTTTATTGTGACCACAGAAATGTCTGAAATATGATGAAGAAGTGATACGAGCTCGTTTTTATGGGATTTAAAGTTACAAGCCAATTATTTTTCTATTAAGCCGACAGAGCTAGGTCAGAGGAAAGACCTCTTAAGATCACCAAAGTATCGTCGAGTCTGGTCACTGGTCATATCGGTGTCCATTTGAGAATATCAAGTTCTGTAAACATCGATGTGCTAGAGATGAAGGATAATGGCTAAGAATTAGAAATAAAGTTCCAATTCCAGTCGGGTTCGTTCTATTCAATTATGCGGATAAAACCACGGAAAGGTATGAATCCTCTTCTCACCATTTATGGTTTAATTAATAGGATTTGCATCACTAAATTATAATTATCTCCCTCAAATTCTTACACTAAAAGAATAAGCCGCAGAAGATTAATACACCTTAACAAACAAAAAAGAAATCAACCAATAAGAGGAGAAATCAGTTGGAAGACTTCTGCCATTTTGATTTTTGGAAGAGTGATCCTAAGTAAATTTTTAAATTTAAGCGCAGAACTAGACTGGCGTCGATATCTCATCAATTTACAGTTCAGATGGCTAGATGTAGCTATGGCTTCTATGCTGACAGTCTCGTTTATCGCACTTCTCGGTTGTGAAACTTCCTTCCGGCTCCATGCTTTCTAGCCAACTTTAAGCTGCCAAAATGTAAATGCAATGTCAATCCCTATCTCCTGTTCTTCTATCCTCTTCCGTCTCATTATCAATATTTCTGTTCCTAATTCTTCCACACTCTGTAACCCCTTGCATCTTAGTGGCTTTACTGCCTTGCAGGGAGTCATATCAATTAAAACAATAAAATGCAATTAAAAAAAACGATACAAATAAAAATAAATCCCAATGTTCATGTGGGTTACGTAGTGTCTTGCCATCATAGCTTTGGTTGAAATCAAATTTATTTTTCTGCTGAGGCTGTTTGATTAGCGAAACATGTCCAAAGAAGAGATTTCCAAATGGTTTTATGTATTTACCTATAAATTCAAGCAATATTGAAATTGGTAACTACCTCAGAAAATAAACTGAACATATATTTTTGCAATGGTAATTGATTTGATTTCAGAAATTACCCTGACCAAATCCTATTTTTTTTTACTCGACTCCAATCAAAAACCCTGCGTACCTGAGCCAGGTAGCTGAGTCTTAAACTCAACGAGCAATAACTGAGCAGTAGTAAACCAGGACCAGACATGTACTACGTTATATGAATATCCTAACCCGTGGAGCTTCAGCTTGAAATTCCCTGTAGATAACTCAGATGGACAAGTACCCGATGAAGGCCGAAAGGCATAACAGCCGGAACGACGTTATAATTAGAACAGAAATGAGGAAAATAGTCCGAATGTAAATAATGATAACTCTTTATCTCAGAAATTAAGATAATAAAAGTAATTTCTCTTGTAGATTGAGGCCGAAAGTACATACAGACGTCAACTTTTGATCCCACCTTTTTCTAGTGCAATGGTCCGGGTATTTATTTTGCCAGTCAACGAGTGAATAAACAACGCTTGTTTTTTTTTCTGCTTTTTATTAATAATCTCCAAAGAAACATTCTCAGAGGATTGCACAGCTTAGGATCAGTTAGTCAGTCAGTCAGTTGAGTGCCATACGTGATACACACTTGGGTGATCATGTCTCGAAAGAGACATGACTGACTGGGCAGAAGATTATCCCGCAGTAAATTGCCATTACTTTCTGCGGTAGACTGGTTGCCAACCAAGGCTATAGAACCCAATCTGTCCTGTTATTTGACTCATAGCTAGAAGGGGAAGAGCTGTATTATATTATTATGTAGTAATTAGTAGGGGATCAGTTTATTACTTCATCACAATATAAGACTGATCCCCCACTTTATACCCAGCAGAAGTTTTAATTATATTTCTATTACATTCAGTCAGTCAGTCAGTTAAGTGCCATACGTGATACACGCTTGGGTGATCATGTTTCGAAAGAGACATGACTGACTGGGCAGAAGATTATCCCGCAGTAGGTTGCCATTGCTTTCTGTGGTAGACTGGTTGCCGACCAAGGCTATAGAACCCAATCTGTCCTGTTATTTAACCCAACAGTCTGGTACTACGCTTAAAATTATAAAACCTGCCTAGGTGCCATAGCAAAGGCTCATCGGAACGATTACCATGTAAGAAAAGACACTGAGCGGCAATTTTACGGTCGTGGAAAAGTGACTGAAGCGGAGCCACCAGATCAGGACCTATAATATTGCTGATTCTTCTTTAGATCTCATCAAGTGTTACGTCGGGTAACAGAATTTTGTGACATAATACAAAACAACGTAATAGTATAAAAGTAGGTGTATTGACAGGAAAGAGAAGTATTTACAAGAGGTGAGGATTAGTAGAATACAGAACAAGGTAATTAGTATACAGTATCGTCGTAGAGATGTGATAGATTGACTAATAGAACACTTCCGGTGCAATACCGGAAATATCCGACTGACTCGCTCACTCGACTTCCTTACTCGACTTCCTTCCTCGAGGTATAATCACTACTATTTTATATAGTGATTCAAATAGTCCATTTCCGTGGAAAGATGGAGAGCTAACCAGAATCAAGGAATTCAAGGTAAATAGCAGGCGCACCGGATCGTATGTGGCAGCGATATTCTAGGCATAGACGAATGTTAAACTTATAGACATGTAGGAGAGATTCCGGAGAGAAAAATTGTCTCGCACGATGCAGTGAACCGATTTTCTTACCAGCTGACCTAGCAATGGATTCTATATAGTCTCCTTCATATCAGCTGAGAACGTTTGCCCTAGAAGGCGCAACGAGTCGCTTTCCTAGAGGTTAGACTCAGTTATGTTGATGGAAGGCAGAGAGGGGTCTCTCAGATGATTAATGGAGAGCAATTTAATTTTGGGCGCGTAAGAATTAACAAGCCATTTCTTGGTCCCATTTGACAACGGACTTGAGGTCGTTTTGGACATCGGCTTCCATTTTGACCTTGCTATCAAGAGAGAAGCAACTCTTTCTATCAAATCAAGATAAGCTATGTAAAAATTTACTGGTGTACATGAATTCCTCTATCTTTTATCCGAACATATCTTTTATCCGAACATAGTTTAATGGGAAAAAAGCTCATTTCAGAGACCAGTACGGTACTATAGTGGGTTCGATTCCCACTGCGATTCTAAAATTTGTAGTTTTGTGTCAGATATAAAATCTAGATACAATAGAGAAGAGCTGTTTTGAACAATTACCATGAAAATATTTATAAAAATTGTATAGAGAGGCAAACCTTACAGCGCCAGACCATGAAGGATAATATTACTGATTCTTCTTTATGAAGGAGCTCAAGTTAAATATAAGATGCACCGGACCATACGTGAAATGGATGAATGATCGACTTCTGAAGAGAAAAATAGTCTCACACGACACAGTGAACCGATTTTCTTAGCAGCCGATCTAGCAATGGATTCAATATAGTCCTGGAACGTTATGTCAGCTGAGAACGTTAGCCTGAGAAGGCGCCACGAGTCACTTTTCTGAATGTTAACATCAGTCATGGAGGCAGAGAAGTACCTCTTATATAATAAACTAGCAGTATAGCCCGGGTTTGCTCGGGTGTAATGAAAGCTTTAAAACTAATCCATGGTCCTGGAGCTCAGACTCTTTGGACGTTGGTGCGAACGACTAAAAAGCAATAGTTGTTTCCAGTTAAAGTGAAACCGTAGACTGAAAGAAAAATGAATGGATGTAAGTCAAATTTTGGTTTCCTGGTATCGATATAAAATTTTCTGCACTATTGTAAAAACTGCAATCTTGAAACTTCTGAATATCGTTTCTTATGTCTTTGTCTATGAGTGTATCAAATTTGATTAAAATCGGACCACTCCTTCTATAACCCGATTTTTTCGATTTTCGATATTTATCGGTGGTACCTCGACACAAAACCTAGCTAAGAACACTCACAGACGCTTATAGTACAACTGTGTAAATTTTCAAGAAAATTGGTTCAGCCGTTTCGGAGTCTATAGGTAATGGATACACACACAGACACACATACACATACACACATACACACACACAGACAAAGTTCCATTTATAAATAAGTTTAGATACAGATTTGATTTAGACATTCTTTTTTTACAAAAATTGTACCACATTTTTAACACTATTTTTTTTTTTACTAAATGTTCATTTAGTTCAAGGCTCAAGAGCTCTTCAAAGTAGCGGTTTAACGAATAAGGTAGAATAAACCTAATACAAAGTAAAAAACGAAAATTATGATAACATGTTAGAAATATCACAGTTTACCCTATACTTGAAGACGTTAATATTATAGTGGCTGAGAAGCATCATCTCGGGAGTACCAGTTCTCGTCAGTGGTGAATATTGACGTGCGTTCTGCTTACTCTGGTCCGGTCATTTTAAAATTCTCGACCCACTCGATCCTTAGTGCATACTGCTTGCAGTGCGTCTATGTTTACACTGTAACAGCAGAAGGAAAATTAGCGCAATCAAGCCCATACTTCGATCACGTAACCACAATAGTGTCAAATATAAGCACACATGAGCAGAAATCAGTGAGACAAAACTAAAGTAAAAGCATAGCGAAAGGTGTGATATTTTTTTTTACTTACCTTCGTATATTTAAAACTTCCTTACTAAGTGGTTGAAGCAAGCAGGAAATTAAATCAAATAGACAAAAATATTCTGATTAAGATTTATACAAGGTGTTGCAGCAAAATCCGACACTTGACAAATGGAAAACGAAATCGAGGAACTCGATACGTAAAGCCATAAATTTATTCACCCGAAGAGGGTCAATTTTAGACTGGAAACACGTGTAGCGTCATAAATACCATGGACACTTAATTTATCATAACATGTATCATAACATGTATCATAACATGTATAATAACATGTATAATAACAAAAACAATAAATATACACTTTAAAGAAAACGTTCACAGCTTCTGACACTTTTTATTCTATACCAATTTCTCTCGTTGGAACAACCCTATTTCTTTATCCAATATATATATATATGCTGTTAAATATAAGAGACAATGAATGTCTATTATGTTTAAATCATGAGCCGTTCTAAACGTCGTATTTTTGTTTTAATTTCAGTTGAAAATAAAGACAAAAATTCTCCAACATTATAATATTTCAGTTTAAACAACCTCACTGAAGATGGCTCATGTGAGCCGAAAGCTTAGAAGAAAATCAATAAATAATTATCCAAATGTTGGAGAATTTTTGTCTTTATTTTCAACAGAAATTAAAGCAAAAATACGACGTTTAGAACGGCTCATGATTAAACATAATAGACATTCATTGTCTCTTATATTTAACAGCATATGTTTAGAAAAATTATTGCTGCCTCGATATACTATATATATATATATATATATATATATATATATATATATAAAACGCATTACTCAATAATTCCCGAGCCTGACATATTGATGGCGTCACTAATAGAAACTTTCCAACTTTCAAATGTCACGTGACAAGATTTGGGCCAAATAGGATTATTAGTTTACAAATTACAGTTATTCATATGAAGCTAATGCTGAAAATTTTCAAAACAATGGGAAAATCTGAATTCCGTGTGTTGATGAAGGAAATTGATTGGAAAAATATTGTTCAAGCAAAGCAATAGTTTGATAAGTGTTATTTAAACTCTGCTCCATCAGAAACAACGGTTTAAGAGAAGATATACTGACTTTCAACGCGATCATACGGACATGTTGAATGATCAGGTCCCCCAAAATCGGCAGTTGTCCCGGAAAACATGCCAAAAAAAAAAATGCTCATTTTGGCCAAGAGGAGTTGAACATATTAGAAAGCAGTGTATCCACAATTTTTCATGAACAGTAGGTACCACAGTCGATCAAAACCCAAGCGTCGACGATTCAGAGCGTTGTTTGCAACTGGTTCAACGCAAAAAAGAAGGGGTTTTGCGCAAATATGTGACAAAGGATGAATCATGGATCCACCACTTCACCTTGGAGTTAAATCGACAGTCAACTGAGTAGACAGCAGCAGGTGGAAGCAGTCCAAAGCAACCAAAAAGTAAACATCAGCAAGCAAGGTTTTGATCTCGTATTTTGAGATGGGCAAAGTATTTTGTTTATCAATTACCTTGAGAAAAGAAGAACCATCAATAGCGAATATTATAAAGCATTATTGGTTCGTTTGATTGAAGAAATCGCCCCTACCACCAAAAAAACAAACGGCCACAAATGAAGAAGAAAAAAGTGATCTTTCACCAAGACAACGCACCGCGTCACAAGTTGATCGCATGGCAAAACTACATGAATTGCACTTAGAATTGCTTCTTCATTCACCCTATTCTTCAGATCTGCCCCACCCCAGCGACTACTGGCTATTTTTACAAAACGGAATGCTCCAGGGAAAGAGATCTGGCTCCAGGGAAAGAGATTTGGCTCCAGGGAAAGAGATCTGGCTCCAGTGAAGAACTGATATCAGAAACTGAGGCGTATTTTGAGACCAAAGACTACAAAAATGTCATAGAATTGTAAAGAAAAGCGTTGGAATCTGTGTATCACCCTATGTTGATGATCAAATTTGAAATTATTGTTTTATTGTTTAAGCCCGGGATTTCTTTAGTGATATATATATATATATATATATATATATAGTTAGGTTTTATATCTTTATATCTGAGATAATGTAGTATTTACATTATTTTCACTGTTCAGCCTGTTTTCGTAATTGTTATTGCCATATTCATGTTCACGACGTCTCCACCGTTGTACGCTCCGGCCTTCTAATCACCTAAAGACGGCCGGAGTGTACAACGGTCAAAACGTAATGAATATGAATATGACAATAAAGATCAAGACAACAGTTTGGACAATGTAAATAATGTAATCAGGTTGGTGTAGGATAGCTACTGGTAATTTGAAATCTTGTATGATCTGATGCATGGTTGGTTTTGGGGCGATTAAGCCGGTCCCCCCCACCAGTTTAGTCAAATGAAAATGGCGGCTAGACAGGATTACAAAAGAAAAATCAATGAACGGAGAGAATTGCGTTATGAGATTATCTGGCACACAGAATCACTGGAAGTGAGATATTTCTAGCTTTTTTGTTAAGACATCTCAGTCGGGGAAAGAAAAGTATGTTTGAGTTTGAGTTTTGTTTAAAGGCATATCAACACCTCTGTGGGTTATTTAATGTGGGGGTTTTAAGGAATTTTTTTATTATGTTCGGTTATAATGAAAACATTGATTTAGTCAGATTTTAATGAAAACGTTTTGTTTTTATTCTTCTTTATTTTAGAAAACTGATAATGTCTTCTGGTTTTGTATTCAAAATTTGTCGTCGTGACAAACGCATATATGCCAAGCCCCATACGGTTCGCATATAGTTAAGTTTCTGTGAAACTCGGTGGGCGGGCTCGCGTGTATGTGTGTCTCTACGCACAGAAATCAAGTGTGTATATATGTCTGTGTTTGTCACAACGACAAAGTTTCCTCCCAATTTTCCTCCCACTTCCACAAAAATACACCAATATACGCAGCCCTACATATAGCCAATTTAGAAACTGTTCACTGCCATATAAAATAAATTAAATTATACAGAAAGATAAAATCTTTAATAAAATATACGGAATTATGATTGACTTAAAACGTACAGAGAAGCGACTAAACGTTCGTCCTGAGCAACTCTTCGGTCTGTCTTAGAATAATCGATCAAATTCTAAATATATCAATTACATTATCAGATGTCAGAAATTTTCATATTTATTCTACATTAATCATTTCCATAAATGTAAATGCTGAAATATGTTTCTTTCGTCGTGATTCCAAGCGTAAGAATAGGTAAGTTTCTGAACTTTTTATTTTAATCTATTTGCAATTAATTTTTTCTTCTGGAGTATTGATCAACTTTATCTTGAGATTTATTTTTCATGCTAGCCTCTTTTTTTTTAATCGTATCAACCCGATCAATGCGGTGATGCCACTGATGTGCAGGGGGTACATAAGAGTAAAAATATTAAGTAGAAGAGAGTGAAGAGGATGACAAACCAGTTAGAAAGGAGCAAGAGAAGGATGGGAATACTGGTGTGATGACAGTTGCAAAGGTGGAGAGAAAGGAAAGGATATACGGGGTGGTGAAAGAACTAGAGTCAAGTTGTTAATAGATGAGTATTCACCAAAAAAAATCGGGTCATAGAAGGAGTGGTCCGATTTTAATCAAATTTGATACACTCATAGACAAAGACATAAGAAACGATATTCAGAAGCTTGAAAGGTTGCAGTTCTTACAATAGTATAGAAAATCGATAATATATATATATATATATATATATATATATATATATATATATATATATATATAAGGCAAGATGTTTGTGTGTGTGTGTGTCTGTTTATCTGCCTGTATGTCTGTATTTTTTCAGCCCTTTTGTTTTAGTTTTTGCTTCGGGTTTGGCTCTAAGTAGGTATAATTGCAGTTCTTAGTCTCAGCCGTGATACCATTCACTCAGAGGACTTATTTAGCCTTCAAAATTCAGTTTCCGGCGAATAAAAAAACTTATTTGATATTGATACGAGGAAATCAAAATTTGACTTAGATCCATTCATTTTTCTTTCAGTCTACGGTTTCGCTTTAACTGGAAACAACTATTGCTTTTTAGTCTTTCGTGCCAACGTCCAAAGAGTCTGTGCTCCAGGACCATGGATTAGTTTTAAAGCTTTCATTACACCCGAGCAACGCCGGCCTATACTACTAGTAAACCATAAACACACACACATACAGGCACTAACACATTTACACGTATACACACACAAATACCTACTACAATTAATGACACCGGTAGCAGCTTCAACCTTCTGATATTTTAATTTGTGGGTACTTCGGTCGTGTTTTGCGCAAGGCCAGTTTGACAAACATAGCCGAGGCCTGGCACAAAGTACGTGGTCAGTCGTTTTATTATCCTTCTAAAAATCACTCCCAATGTTAGCCATCACCGGTTTGTAACTTTTAATATCTTTTCTCTCTACATCCATTATTAATTCTGAAATAGTTCAACATCTTACTGCCCATAAACTATTCTCAGACAGGCAGTACGGCTTCCGCTTCGCCAGGTCCACGGCCGATATGCTAACGACCATCACAGAGTACATATACCAGGCCCTTGATAAGCCTGGCGAAACCCTGGACATCTCCAAGGCTTTGGATAGGGTTTCGCACGCTGGCCTTCTACGCAAGCTACAGGGTTATGGTATCACCGAACGCTTGCTTGATCTGATTCAATCTTTCCTATCTAACCGCATAATGAAGTTCGTCTTGAATGGGCAAGCCTCTAAATACTACTGGACAAACACTGGTGTCCACCATGGCTCTATCCTAGGCCCGACGCTCTACCTAATTTTCATAAATGATCTCCTAGATGACACCACAATTTACTCCGGCATCAGTAAGAAATCCGGCGAGGCTGATAAACATAACCTCGCTGCTGATCTGGAGAGGGATCTACACTCTGTGGTGGACTGGGGAAAGAAGTGGATTGTAAATTTCAATGCTTCTGAAACGAAATTGCTATCTGTCAATCATCACAGGCAACCTCTCCTGCCCACCATAAGCATAGACCAAGCGAGTCACACCGAGAGCAATATACTGCGTCTCCTCGGCCTTACCCTATCTTCCGATCTCAAGTGGAACCTTACATTGTGTCAATAGCTAAATCCAGTGCTAGGAAGGTTGGGTCACTGTGTCGGGCCAGGAGGTTTTTTCCGCCTGAATACATGTTGCACATATACAAGTCAGCCATCCGTCCGTGCGTGGAATACTGCTGTTATATATGGTCAGGCGACCCCGCTGTTCATCTCAGTGTTCTCGACAGGATCCAAAGGAGAATCTGTAATGTGATAGGCACCGACTTGGCGGCTCGACTCCAGCCACACTGGCGGGATGTAGCTTCCCTATGTTTGTTCTACAGATATTTTCGTGGTTTCTTCTCGGACAAACTTAAGTTACTGGTGCTCCTGCCACAGGGGTTTACTCGTGTAACCAGACTGGCAACAGAGTCGCACCCATTCACAGTTAGAGCAAATAATTGCAGCTGACAATTCTACTCCAGCAGCTTTTTTTCTCACACTTCCAGCCTGTGGAACTCCCTTCCATATTATTGCTTTCCTGACGTCTACAACCTCCAGGAATTCAAATGCAATATCAATACCCATCTTTTATCCACTTGACTCCAGTTCTTTCTACAACACCCTGTATATCTTTTCCTTTCTCTCTACCTTTGCGACTGTCATCCCATCATTCTTGCTCCTTTCTCTGACACCCACTGTAACTGGTTAGTCTTTCTCTTTACTCTCTTCCTATCTAATCTTTTTCTCTTATGTAGCCCCCTGTGCATCAGTGGCGTTACCGCCTTGCTTGGGGTGAAACGATTAAAAAAGATTTTGTTCATCTTATTTCCATGTTATTATTTCAACATTTGTTCCAAGTAGTCATATTTTCTACGTTTGTATCTCTGTGAGTAATATCTTTCAAACGTGTCTACATAGACTGTTGCAAAATATAACATTTTAGCTTCTTTTTCAGTAACAAACATCAGTCAAGTGCCATACGTGATGACTGACTGGGTAGAATATTATCTTTCTGCGGTAGTTTGGTTGCCAGCCAAGGCTATAGAACTCAGTCTGTCCTGTTATTTAACCCATAACTGGAGAGAAGAGACGGATTAATACATTTCCTAAGAGTATTTGCGCGTAAGCAAATGCAAGGAATTCAAATGGAATTCGAACTTGGCTCCCCGATTTCTTGTTCTGAGCCGATATTCTCTGCACCACAAATAGCTATCATTAAACAAAGTATTTGTCACATTTTGATGTCCATTTAGTCAACTTGTCTTTTATGTTCTTTACCAAACAGTAGATTTATTTCTATATACTGAATATTCAAGGAATCTTATAGAATTTTTTTTATTATATAAATGTTTATACTATTTATTGCATATTGAAATCGATTATTGGGACTGTTTAGGCAGTTTGGAAACCGAATGCATGGTCATCAGTAAAAAGGGCAGCCCAATATGCCAAATACAGGTCGGGGATACTAGAATCAAGTAGGTACAAAAATTTAAATACCTGGGAAGCGTTATAACAGAAGACGGAAAGTGCGACACAGAGATCCGAAGGCGAATTGGCATGGCAAAGGAAACATTCCAGAAGTTGAGTAAAGTATTAAGAAACAGGACAATTTCACTAGAAACAAAGAAGAGAGTACTGGATTGCTTTGTGATATCGGTTCTTCAATATCTTCGAAGATGAATGAAAAACTTGAAGCAACTGAAATGTGGTTCTGTAGAAAGATACTGCGAATATCATGGATCAAGCATGTGAGCAATGATGAGGTTTTGGAAAGGATGAACACGAAAAGAAATTAATACTGAGCATCAGGAAGAGACAGCTAAAGTTTCTGGGACATGCAATGAGGAAGGAGGGCTTGGAGAACCTGATACTAACAGGCCAGATAGAGGATAAATAAGACAGAGGAAAGCAACAGATAGCATATTTGAAAGACCTAATCAGGCGGATGATGGAACGAGGATTGCATGGTGTAACAGGAGAAGGCGTGCTAAGAGCCATCAGTGATAGGGAGATGTGGAAAGCCATGATCGCCTACGTCCTGAAAGGACAGAGCACATAGAAGAAGAATATATATACCAACTTTTTATAAGAAATTTTAATGTGGTTATAAAGCGGGAGATCAATTCTACATTATAATCAATATATAAACTGATCCCTCATTTTGTGACCTGGTTAGTTTCTATATATTTATATTCTAGATTTATGGTCTTAAGCTAGTGGATGGCAGAGCGGAGTTTGTGTGGTGTAACAGGAGAGGGCGTGCTAAGAGCCACCAGGGACAGGGAAATGTGGAAAGCCATGATCGCCTACATCCTGAAAGGATAGGGCACATAGAAGAAGAAGAAGAAGAAGAAGAAGAAGAAGAAGAAGAAAGTCTGCAAGAAAAGTTGAAACGAGCTGAAATCGATCTCTTTTTTCATTCTCAAAATGTCTCCGCCTACAGAACTTAGTCGCAGGCGAAAACAAAATCACGAAAGAATGTGTTACTGTGTTTGTTTAGTATTCCTAATTCTTCCAAATTGCTTCATTTAATGAACCGATCAAAATGCCCCGAGGAGTTTATTTATTTCCGCTTCATAGTCGTGCACTAATGATTAAATCTATTATTGGATCAACGATTTTGAAATCTTCACGCTGTTTGCATGTGGATTAAACCTTTGGTGTCTGTACGCACGCCAAATAAACTGTGTTTAACGGATTATTTGTGACGATAAATAGACATGAAGATACACTTGGCTTCAAAAGAGTTTAATGAAGCAGACAATATATGTATCCGTTTTAAGTTTATGTTTATCGAGGCATATCAGAATAAACATAGCGGACATAAAACCACAATAAATACTGCGAATGCTATATATATATATGTATCCATTCTCTCAATAACTATTTCGGATTCACAGTTATTTAGAGAAAATATTTTGCGTTAGTTAACGGACATCGTTTACTTACTAATTTATTTGATTATTAAATTTTGGTTCAAGGATGTTATTTTTTAACAACCTTGATGTGTCTGTAGGTAGTGTAGTAGGTTTTGTTTTCATCTATCTATCTATCTATCTATCTATCTATCTATCTATCTATCTATCTATCTATCTATCTATCTCTTTCCAGTCTGTTCACATCTATCTATCTATCTATCTATCTATCTATCTATCTATCTATCTATCTATCTATGTCTGTTCATATTTATCTATCTATCTATCTATCTATCTATCTATCTATCTATCTATCTATCTATCTCTTTCCAGTCTGGTTCACATCTATCTATCTATCTATCTATCTATCTATCTATCTATCTATCTATCTATCTATCTATCTATCTATTTCTTTCTGTTCATATCTATCTATCTATCTATCTATCTATCTATCTATCTATCTATCTATCTATCTATCTATCTATCTCTTTCCAGTCGGTTCACATCTATCTATCTATCTATCTATCTATCTATCTATCTATCTATCTATCTATCTATGTCTGTTCATATCTATCTATCTATCTATCTATCTATCTATCTATCTATCTATCTATCTATCTATCTATCTATCTATCTATTTCTTTCCAGTCTATCTATCTATCTATCTATCTATCTATCTATCTATCTATCTATCTATCTATCTATCTATCTATCTATTTCTTTCCAGTCCATCTATCTATCTATCTATCTATCTATCTATCTATCTATCTATCTATGTTTGTTCATATCTATCTATGTCTGTTCACATCTATCTATCTATCTATCTATCTATCTATCTATCTATCTATCTATCTATCTATCTATGTCTGTTCACATCTATCTATCTATCTATCTATCTATCTATCTATCTATCTATCTATCTATCTATCTGTCTGTTCACATCTATCTATCTATCTATCTATCTATCTATCTATGTTCATATCTATCTATGACTGTTCATATCTATCTATCTATCTATCTATCTATCTATCTATCTATCTATCTATCTATGTTCATATCTATCTATGACTGTTCATATCTATCTATCTATCTATCTATCTATCTATCTATCTATCTATCTATCTATCTATGTCTGTTCATATCTATCTATCTATCTATCTATCTATCTATCTCTTTCCAATTAGTTCACATCTATCTATCTATCTATCTATCTATCTATCTATCTATCTATCTATCTATCTATCTATCTATCTATCTATTTCTTTCCAGTCTGTTCATATCTATCTATCTATCTATCTATCTATCTATCTATCTATCTATCTATCTATCTATCTATCTATCTCTTTCCAGTCGGTTCACATCTATCTATCTATCTATCTATCTATCTATCTATCTATCTATCTATCTATCTATCTATCTATCTATCTATGTCTGTTCATATCTATCTATCTATCTATCTATCTATCTATCTATCTATCTATCTATCTATCTATCTATTTCTTTCCAGTCTGTTCATATCTATCTATCTATCTATCTATCTATCTATCTATCTATCTATCTATCTATCTATCTATTTCTTTCCAGTCTGTTCATATCTATCTATCTATCTATCTATCTATCTATCTATCTATCTATCTATCTATCTATGTTTTTTCATATCTATCTATGTCTGTTCACATCTATCTATCTATCTATCTATCTATCTATCTATCTATCTATCTATCTATGTATCTATCTATCTATGTCTGTTCACATCTATCTATCTATCTATCTATCTATCTATCTATCTATCTATCTATCTATCTATGTCTGTTCACATCTATCTATCTATCTATCTATCTATCTATCTATCTATCTATCTATGTTCATATCTATCTATGACTGTTCATATCTATCTATCTATCTATCTATCTATCTATCTATCTATCTATCTATCTATCTATCTATCTATGTTCATATCTATCTATGACTGTTCATATCTATCTATCTATCATATCTATCTATCTATCTATCTATCTATCTATCTATCTATCTATCTATCTATCTATGTCTGTTCATATCTATCTATCTATCTATCTATCTATCTATCTATCTATCTATCTCTATAATGTGTGCGTGCATATAAAAAATAATGGGTACTTGAATTTACAGATCGTTTACATTCTAGGATGTGAATAACATTTCGCAATTTTGTCTGTTGTTGATGTATGAAATCACCAACATTAATATTTTGCTTCAGCTTTCAGTTTATCTGAATCATCATCAGGGTTGTGAGTAAAATAAGAAAAAATCAAATTCATTTTAAGCAGCGTCTTGTTTCAAAAACTGTCATTATATAGTGGTTTTTCAAGCATATAATGTGCATAAAATGGAAAGTATGGGTCACCCGGTGAAGATTGAACTCACTTCTCAATTTTTCAAGTGAGGGAAAAGCTTACGCCACGCCCGCTAAATCCGAAGCAATCGAAGGTAGAAAGTCATGTGTCAGCAGCGTATCATCTGATCGTTAACTTTGTATTATTTCTTTGCGTTTCGCACAGTGGTTGGAATTTAAACATTTTGGCAATGCAGACTCGAGCTCGAACCTCAGCCTGGTCAATATGTAAAGAAGATAACTTCTGGAGATTCGAAATCGGCGTGCGCCAATTTTGGAAAATGTCACGATGTGTGCGCACAATTTTTTTTCGGTAGACGAAAATAAATGTACTGTTTAATAAAGCACCTACTCAAATATGAAATTAACGTTTAAAGTGATTTTATATGTGAGATCTTTCGGTGACTAGCGTGTGTATACCCAGCTTATATACAACACGCTAAAATTCCCCCTTCTCTGATTCCATACGTCTATGGCTCAGGGATTAGCGACTCCGACTGACACCAAAACGGTCGAGTTTTAATCTCGGCCAGAAGCAAGTGGATATTTCTAGCCACACTAATGAGCTGTAATACATCGAAACAGGCTTGTATGTTGATGACGAATATATTATGCTCTCATTACGATTGAGCTCTCTAGAGAGGAAAATTTAAAAAAAGTTACCTCTTCCGTAATTTATGCATTACTCTTCAGCAATGAATTGAATTCTTTCGGTGATTGGCGTGTGTATACACCGCTTATATACAACATGCTAAAATTTTCCTTCTCTGATTCCATACGCCTATGGCTTAGGGGTTAGCGCCTCCGACTGACACCGAATCTGTCGAGTTTCGATCCCGGCGGAAGCATACTGATTAGCTGTGATACAGCAAAACAGGCTTGTATGTGAATGACGAATATATATATATATATATATTTTTTTTTTGTTTACATCACGTGGTGTGTTTTTTCACAACATGTGGCACGTCCGTAGAGAAAGTCTGTTTGTTTTAGATAAAAATTTCTTGGAATATCTGAAAAAAATTTTTTAGCTATTGAAATATTTGTAAAGATTCAACACACCTAAGTCCCTATTTAACCCTAGCTTGTGTGTATTTAATTTTAAAATCCAGTATGTTTCTTTCTTTCTGCGTGTGTATGTAGAACTAAAATTGGAGTCTATTAGTAAACATTTGCAATTTTCTAAAGTATGATCAGGTTGATTAAAATGGGCTGCAATTGGGGAGTATACATTTTTTTGTCGTATATTTAGTTTGTGATTATTGAAGCGAAATCTAAAGCTATTACCGGATTCGCCGATATATCCACTGTTGGGGCAAATTGAGCAGAAGAGAAAGTAGATTATGTTTTTGCTGTCACAAGTAAGGTTTGGTGGGTGTAATTTTATTTTGGTGTTGGGTACAGAGAATGTTTTGTCTGTTATTAAATGTTTACAAATTAAACAGCGAGGCTTCCCACATTTTAAATTCCCTGATAGGTTTGTATTATTTAAATATTTGTTAGAAGTGAGGATAGTTGAGAGGTTGGGTGTTTGATTTCAATAGCTAAAAATTTTTTTTCAGATATTCCAAGAAATTTTTATCTATATATATATATATATATTCGAAGTACAACAGACTAGAGAAAGGGAGGGAGGGAGAAAGAAAGAGCGAAGATAAGGAGACAATATGAAAATCGTATTTTTCTTTTTCTTACTCCCTCCCGGTCCTTTGACAAGGGTACACAGAGACAGAAGTGAACCCAGCAAGGGGACAGGTAGACACAAATATGGAGAGAAGGCGACAAGTGGACATAAAGAAGTAATGGAGACGACAAAGAGACAGAAAGGAGAGAAGACTGTTATCCTAAGGCATGGTTTCCTAAACTGGGGTACATGTACTCTCAGTTGTAGATTAGAAATGTTCAGGTGGTACCGCCAATGTTCAGGTGGTACCGCCAATGTTCAGGTGATGCCAGCCTGGACTAGTATGCAAGAGGAACTGGTAAAACTCTAAAATGATGATTCTGCACGTGATATGTTCTTTGCGAATAATTTGTGTCATTATTGGTTCTCGATGCGAAATTCAGATCGATAAACCGGCTATTCGAGCCCTGGCTTTGTGACACAGCATTTCCACTGTTGTTAGAAATCGAATCAAATTATAGATCCAAAACTTAAAACTCCTTAGCACGCTCTTCGTTGTGCCATTGATAAAGTTTTCCCTCAAATAAAGTCTGTTGCGAAAAAATAAGCCAATCGATCTAATTAGAATTGCTTAGTTTTTGTTATCGGTAAATATTTGTTTTTTGTATTTTTATTTTCTAATGACCATTATAGATAATTTAAAAAAATATACATGAAGGATCAAAATATTATTATTTTATTGGTTGTACTGATGATTTACATTTAAATGCAAAAACCTTCGGTTTGCTGTGTATGTATGTTGGAAGATATAAAATCTACATGTGTGTTTCTTTCAACTAATCAGAGCGAAGAATCATTTTTTAATTTGGCCCCAAAGAATACATACTTTATCTTTTTTTTTTCCTTTTTCCCTTCCCTTATCTTACTTTTTTACTTTCTTCTCTTCCCTCCTTAATGGTCAAGATGTCAACCTGCCTTTAATCTAATCTTATCACTTTCCGTTTTTTTTTGTTTAGCTTTATTGCCTTTGATGTGATATGCCCATTTAGTACCAAGACTGTCCTTTTAACTTTCTTATCATTTTTGGTCTCCTAGTTGTAATTTTCTCGAAAACTTTAATATATAAGTAATTTTTTAAAATTTAATTTCTGCTATCCTTATATTATCTTTCTAATATCTATTTATTTGTTGTAAAGTTTTTTTATAAATATAAATTTTTTGTATAAATAATTCTATGTTTCAATTTACTTTATTTTGATAGTTCGTCAGTAATTATTTTTCTTAAGCACTTGTTGGTTATATACATGTTATTTCATTTAGATTTTATCCATTTTCTAATGTGAACATTTTGCAATGTCTACATATGGCATTTATTTCATTGCGTTTATTTAATAGATTTTCATTCTTAAGTGATTACATAATATATACTTTTTTGTATAAACATAATGAACATGGTTCATTTAAGGACTTACATGTTTTAGCTTCTTTTAGAATTTTCCACTTTAATGTGGGTGTTTCTTTTTTGTTTCCTTTAGAGACCAATGATATTTCGATCGGGATGTTCTATTTTTGTATTTGTTATTATTAAATGAAAAGGTGTGCCGGTAAATGCGCCGTTTTAGAGTATTCTTAGTACTACCAATGCATATTTTTATATTATTTGGGTTTTCCTTTTAAGATATTTCGCATTGATAGACGATTGATTCCGACAGCCACATGTTTTCTAACGGGCAATCTATAGGGTTTCTACAGTTATATTTTTTCTTGTCTAAATTGTTATTTTATAAATTTTGTTAAAGTTTTTACAAATATTATTATAATTTTTTTTATATTTTTTTCTAGATTGTTCATACAGCTGTAACTTAATTTAATAGTGTTTTTATTAAAGATCTTACTTAATGGATTTTTTTATGGAAAATATTTCCTAATTAACTCTAGGAATTTTTTTCCCCAGTTTACTACTAGTCATTTGAAAGGGAGGTGTACCAGATAATATTTCTATTCCTATTTTTTCTTCAGGGCTTACTTTTCTAGTTTATATATTCATTTGTACAATCAACATCAAACATTGCCTGATGAAGAGAATCTATCTCGAAACATAGAAATTTCCGTGTCGCAATGTACAATAAATTCATAACTGTATAATTATATTAAGCTCTACAATATATATATATATATATATATATATATACCCATCCTGTCACGCTGATAGAGAGAGAAATAATAGCGTGGCAGCGTCGGCTCAGTTCATTCTTTTTACTACCAGTTATGGAACCCATTGCACTTTAAATGTCTCTTATATATATATATATATTGTTTGAACGTTATTTGAAATAGATATTCGTATCTGAGTAGATATTCTGTTTTTAATTAATAAGAGTACCTTTTAAAATAATGTTCATACAAATAAATTAAATATGTCTGTTGATAATCTATTTCGTTTATCTCCAGAACTTATGTATATATATAATCTCCCTCCGGCCACGCTCATGGGTAGGGCCGGATTACTTCGTTATTTTTTCTTATGTAAATCTAAGATACTCAATAATAGGTACGGGTCCACTCGTAAAGCAATAAATATCTGACTAATAAATCCCTAAAAATCATTATTATCACCCAAAGTATATTCTTACAATCTACAAATATTTTCTGGCTTTAAATAACCTTTGTTGATAAACCGTAAAATATAAGATTCAATCTCTTCAAATATCGTGACGATTTAGATAATAAAATATCGTAAAAGAAGTCAGCAAAAGAACAGACAGGGCAATAACATTGCATGCAATCTACCTTGAAAAACAGCATTTAAAATCCTAGCTCTTTACCTGGTCTGAAACTTCGACGTCTGGCGTAAATATCAAATGCCCAATTATCTCAGTTACTGTATTTAACAAAGTTCTTCAATTCCAACTGATTCATTGTCTTCGTGTAACCAATTCGCTCGATGTTATGTGACTGTATTTTTTCTTTTATTCGTTAAAACGCGAAAACAAGAAATAAAAAATGAAAAAAAAAATGTCAAGCAGAACTTTTATCAAGACACCTGTCTTTTCTTTTCCTTCCTCCTAAAAGTTACAGCCTGCTTTCAGCCTAATAACTTCTTCGATACTAACGGCGCCCCTGAAGAATTCGTTCACGCTCACTCTAATTACAATTATTGCAATTCGTTTTTAATACATTAGCGAACATCTGTGTTTGTCTTTTTTTTCTTTAATGAAAAAGCTTTTTTTTGTCCGATTCTTGTGAATCCTTTTTCGTTTCGTTTCTGCATTCCGCCTATTGTCACAGTTCCTCTTGAGGCCGTGTTCCTATCATGCAATTTCCTAATGTTCTCTTCCTCTCAACGTCTGTCATCCTTGAGATCGCTTACCAATTTCCCTCTCTTATTTTTCCGCTGTGTTTTATCCATTAGGCTTTTGAATTTCGCGAGCATTGAACATCCACGCTTCACATCAATTCATTCAAAAACGAGACTTTGTGTTTGGCGTCACATACTGTTCTTTTGTAGGTGTTCAATTTGTAAGAATCTTATTGTCAATCGGATTTCGCTTCCTGAACCGACAAACCCCTTGCTTTGCCTTGCTTTTAAGCTATTCTCTTCTTTTATCAGTTGTTGAATTTGATGAATATGTAAAGGTTTTGATTTTGATTTTTCAATAATTTGGAATATTTTTCAAAAAAGAACCAAATTATGCTGTGTTTATTTTGTATTGATTTTTTAAGAATCATTGTAAAAAGTTTTTAATATATTTTATTAAGTTTAGCTCGATTAATCAAAGAAATAAATGAGGATAAATGGAAGATTGTGTTGCGTAACTAATTCAACTCGGAGGTTAGCCGGTTTGATAAACATTGATCTCCGACCTATGTTTGCAATCTTAGTCTTTTAGAACTGTCATAACTCTCCGCAACTTCCTGTCTTAATGTTATGAGTGCCCGTTATTCGTCTTTGTTCTCTTGATCCTGTTTCTGCTAGCTATTAAAACTTATCAAATAGGTTTATGAATATTTATTCTTGATTTTCCTGCCTTTAGAATACAGATTCTGGGTATCAGTAAAACTACATTGAGCAGCAAAAGCTCTGATTAGGAGATTGTCAGAAGCGTGGTCAGTCAGTCAGTTAAGTGCCATGCGCAATACACGCTTTGGGCGATCATGTCTCGAAAAAGATATGACTGACTGGGCAGAATATTATCCCGCAGTAGGTTGCCATTGCTTTCTGCGGTAGACTGGTTGCCGACCAAAGCTATAGAACCCAACCTGTCCTATTATTTAACCCATAACTGGAGGGAAGGGACGGATTAATACCTTTCCCAAGGGTATTTGCGCGTAAGTGAATGCAAGGAATTCAACTGGAATTCGAACTCGGTTCCCCGATTTCTTGTTCCGAGCCGATATCCACTGCGTCACCGTGGTACTACCTCTTAATTGCTGTTGTTCCTAGGTCTACCCTGACCCGAGGTGGTTGAACCTGCTAGAGCCCCAACAATGTGCAAATAGTTAACCCCCAAACTGAAGTCAAAACACTATGAAAGTATAAAAATAGACGTTTATGGTGAAAATTAGAGCAACACTGTTTTGAAGAAGAAAATATGAGTAGCAATAGTAACAAAATGGAAGGACAAATATTACCAGCAATAAATGTTTGGAGGAAACACATTTTGAAAAAAAAAAAAAAAGAAAAAAGAAAAAGAAAACGTTATCAACAATACATCTAGTCCTCAACAAAAACTTCTTTACAAAAAACGTCAATGAAACCTCATCTACAAACTGATTTCTTACAAAGAATACATGTTATATTTATATAAATCTATATCGGCTTGGTACGAGAAATAGGAGAGCTTAGTTCGAATTCCTTACGCGCGAATACCATTGGGAAATGTATTAATGAGTCTCTTCCATCCAGTTATGGGTTAAATAGTAGGACAGCTTGTGTTCTGTAGTTTTGGCTGTCAACCAGTCTACCGCAGAAAGCAATGGCAACTTACTGCGGGATAATCTTCTGCCCGGTCAGTCATGTCTCTTTCGAGATATGATTGCTCAAGCGTGTATCACGTATGGCACTTAACTGATTGAGTGTTGGCATTACATAACCTATCGAGGTGTTGATATGCTATAAAACTAACAAACTTTTAAACACGTATAAGCGTTACGCTTTTCAAACCTTTCCTTATGTTTTGTTAACGAAATTTCAGATATTTCTGGTTGTTAGCAAAAGCTTCTTTACAATTTCAACGGAGAAAACTTTCTCATTTCTCACATGATCTGTTCATGGTATTCCTAAAGGATTCGTCTGTAGGAACACACCTCGGTGGATTCAAATTTCTTTTCCACCTGTGAAGAAATTGTTCCATAATTATTGGCACATAGGAGGTAAGATATTGCATTTCTTTATGTTGTTAACATTGTCCGGACTGTTGTCATCATATTTATTGCCATGTCTAAGACGTTTCGGCCGTTGTAGGCTTCGGCCTTCTTCATGTGATAGGAATGTGAAACCTAACTCCTAATTTTGATTGCCGGGTTGTATCATTCTCATTTTATAAGCGGTACCCATGCTGTTATCTCTCGTTAACTCAACTCTCTAAATTATTTGTTCACCACTGCTGTAGTCTTTGTATTAAACTCACAACTTTTTGGGTCAGGTCACTGGAACTAACCAACGCTTATATCCACTGAGTCATGTGTTCATCTGTTTTCCTTTTTTCTAAGGAAATTTTTCAATACCATCATAATTTACTTTTGTTTCTTTCGGGATATAACTGACTAGGCAGAAGATATTCCCGCAGTAGGTTGTCATTTCTTTCTGTTCGGACTGTTGGCATGCTCATAACCTTTCGGCCGCTGTACGCTCCGGCCCTTTTCAGGTGCTAGAAATTTTGAACCGAACGTTTTTATTTCAATCACTGGAGTATATAGTTCACATTCCATGTGCGATGCCACTTCATGATAGCATGCAGTTATTTCCCTTTAACTCAACACTCTAAGTTATTTGTTTGCCACTGTAGCCAGGTATTTCACTCACAAATCTTTGGGTCAAGTCACTGGAACTAACCAACGCTTATATCCACTGAGCCATGTGTTCTTAAGGACGCATATAGAAGGAAGTTAACTATATGAAAGTGTTATTTGATTCTTCTGAGTTTTATTTACTGACATCCATTTAGACTTTGTCTACGGCTATATCGTGTTGAATGCACCGGTTCCCGTCTGATCACCGAAGGTAAGCAACATTGAGCCTGGTCAGTACTTTCTTCTTTAATTTCATTATTTGTGGTTTCAGTGTTGTTTATATTTAGGAACGGATTCTGAAATGGTTGGATGAATATTAGTATATGTTCTATTTCTGTGGGAATCTTAAATTTAGTCTGGTCAGATTTGTAATGTGATTTAAAGTTTAAACTGTTCGGACTGTTGGCATGCTCATAACCTTTCGGCCGCTGTACGCTCCGGCCCTTTTCAGGTGCTATAAATTTTGAACCGAACGTTTTTATTTCAATTGCTGGAGTATATAATTCACATTCCATGTGCGATGCCACTTCATGATAGCATGTAGTTATTTCCCTTTAAATCAACTCTCTAAGTTATTTGTTTGCCACTGTAGCCAGGTATTTCACTCACAAATCTTTGGGTCAAGTCACTGGAACTAACCAACGCTTATATCCACTGAGTCATGTGTTCATCTGTTTTCTTTTATTCTAAGGAAATTTTTCAATACCATCATAATTTACTTAGTTTCCGAAATACATCTTTCGCTATTCCAATCCAGTTAAGTGCCAAACGTGATATACGCTTGGGCGATCATGTTTCTTTCGAGATATAACTGACTAAGCAGAAGATATTCCCGCAGTAGGTTGCCATTCCTTTCTGTGGTAGACTGGTTGCCAACCAAGGCTATAAAACTCAATCTGTCCTGCTATTCAACACATAGCTGGACGGAGAAGTGATGGATTAATACCTTATCCAAGGGTATTTGCCTGTAAATAAATGCAAAGAATCCAACTAGAATTCGAACTCGGCTCTCCGATTTCTCATTCCGAGCCAGTATCCATTGCATCACAACGCATTAACTCACTACCCAGATAGTTAAGCTTAGGAAACTCCTTGATTTCGACGTTTTCGATGCATACACATCAACGAACTGTTTCGTTTTCTAATAAATATGAATCTTATTGCTAATAGTTGGTCTACGGCTATATCGTGTTGAATGCACCGGTTCCCATCAGATTCACCGAAGTTAAGCAACATCGAGCCTGGTCAGTACTTAAATGGGTGAACATTTTGGAATACCAGGTGCTATAAACGAAAGGACCAAGAATGGTCCACTGGTCCTCCAGGTTTGGGGGTTGGGTGCAGAGCTAACAACCCTGCCTCGTAAAAAAACTGTTTCAGAAACAGCAACTTTTTGTTGCTACCCTATTCACCATTAGGTGTGATGGATAAATGATGATGATAGTTGATAGTCTCTTCTTCTGACCTTTCATTTCGAGTTGGTTTAATAATTCTTTCCGACTCTGCTAACATGACCGTGTCATTTGTGTAACTTACTTTGTTATTGATATACTCACCGATAATAAATACTGGTCGCTCTGCTTCTCGTCTTAGCATCGTATCGATGTCCATGGAAAAAGATATCCAGGAAAAATAACGATGTAATTCTTTTTCTATTTTTGTGTATTCGCTGAACTCGTTCTCTGTTCGTATGCAGGCTTGCCGTTCCCATCAGAGGTGACGGACTGTCGGCAGCCACTCTAATTCAAACATTGAAATAGTCTTGTTCTTTCTTTATTCTGGTGGCAGGGTTGAAGATGGCTATAAATCAAAGAGTTTGACTAAGTCATTGACAGGAATTTGATTCTGGCGGAAAACTCTGCGCATATACTTAGCCAGAATTTTCTCCCTCGCGATTCAAAGGAAATTGAGACGGGGCGAGATCTGGTAAGCCTGGTTGCATCGCATTCTGGAGTACTTGATCTGCTCTTTTGCGCTTGTTTGGGTGTTGAAATCGGGTAGATCTTTGCCTATTCCACCGTTGAAGTCACCGACTATTTCAATATTCTTTTTGTGTAAATCAATATATATGAATTATCTTAAGCAGGATAACACATTGATAACCCAAAGAAAATCGAACACAATACGAACAGCAAGTGAAACAAGCCACTTTAAGATAGATTTTGCAAAAGGGTCTTCTTGGGTACATACAGAGAAGACATTAGAATATATTCTGCGTCTGTTCAGAAAAAAAAAAAAACCAAAAACAAAAAAAAAACAACGTTAGGGTTTTCTTTCTGTGTGCTGTCAAATAGAACATTCCCCCGTCTATACGTCATCTACAATTTTTAAGAAGGATCGTTCTCAGGTTCAATTTCAAACAAAACAATGTAAATCAAAGATAGAAAAATACCAGATACATACAGAATTTGATAATTACATACACTACCGGCCATAATTATTAGGTCACCCCAGAGTAAAAAAAAAAATGATGCCAAAGAGCTTGGGAATTTTTACGCCTTTACGGCCCATTTCAACCTTGTGTCACATCCGTTTGCGATGTGGGCGTCCTGGTAAATACCATAAATCCCAATCTTGAAAACGAAACTACTAGAAAAAATCATAGTAAATGCTATTAACTAATTATTGTTTACAACAGTAAAATTGGAATAAAAAAAGTGTTTCGCAACTAAAAACTTTCTCTCTCAAGCAGTGTTATTAGTAATTTCTGCACAGGTGACAGATAACATGGAAGCAAAGATGAAGCAATTTTCATAATGTCCCTCTTGTATGTGCGAGTGTATAGATACAGGTGTGCTTGGAATCTGTTATATGAATTGGATAAGAAAGTGCATTTTCAGAGACAAAGAATATCCTCCCAACTATAATAAAGCCCGTTATATATATATATATATGTATATATATATATATATATATATATATATATATATGTGTGTGTGTGTGTGTGTGTGTGTGTGTGTGTGTGTGTGTGTGTACGTGTGTACACGTGTGTACACTACTGACTATAATTATTAGGCCACCCCAGTATTATAAAAACATTATGTATTTCATACTATTTTGAGTATTTATTGCCAAGTGAGTGATTCTAAATGAATGTAGAATGGTTATTTTGTTAAAACTGAACTATGACATGTGCATCAAATGAATTTATAAATATTGAAAAATTAACTAAATTGCAGTTTCATCAATGAAAGAATGAAAAAAATAGGGTTATTCGGACGAGGTCATCTTTGCTTCCTTGACTTGTAAAATTTTGCAAAGTAATAATAAAAAAAACATTCTATTTTCATTTTCAGAAATAAAGAATATCCTCCCAATTATAATGAAGCTCGTCGTTATATATATATATATATATATATATATATATATATATTTCTTTCAATTTCAAAAACTACTGGAAGAAAGTGTGAAAAGATCAGGTGTATGGCCAGAGCTACCCTTCAAGGAAAGATCAAAAGGGGCAGAAAAACCTGAGTCTCATTAAGGAAATAAAGATGTGTCGACTAGGAGATGTGGCTAGCATGTCACGAGGTGCAGAAAAAATTACCTGTCGATTTGATTTTCAGGCAGTATACTGGCCAGATGTGTGTCTGGCAGTGTCATTGATAATGACATCCAACCTTCAAGGCAGGAAGGCCACGCACCTGTCTAAACTTTAACAGAAGATGGGAATAGAAACTAAGGAATGGTTGTAAGTTTTCTTTTTTTAATCGTATCACCCCCAGCAAGGCGGTAACGCCACTGATGTGCAGGGGGCTACGTAAGAGTGAGAAGATTGGAAAAGAGAAAGCCGGAAACCACATCCTAAACAGGGAACAAGGTATGAGCCTCTTAACCTGTTCAATAGACGTGGGCGGAGTGTGAACCGGGCGATAGATAGATCTATCTACTCCAATTGAAGAAAAAAAAAAGAAAAAGAAAGCAAAGTGAGAAGATTAGAAAAGAGAAAACCGGAAACCACATCCTAAACAGGGAACAAGGGATGAGCCTCTTAACCTGTTCAATAGACGTGGGTGGAGTGTGAACCGGGCGATAGATAGCTCTAACTACTCCAATTGAAGAAAAAAAAAAGAAGCCAAAGTGAGACGATTGGAAAAGAGAAAACCGGAAACCACATCCTAAACAGGGAACAAGGGATGAGCCTCTTAACCTGTTCAATAGACGTGGGTGGAGTGTGAACCGGGCGTGTGAATAAAAGAGCTGTAGTGCATAAAGGAATAAAAACCGGGATATCTTTTTGCTTTGCGGGGATGGCCGGCACAAGAAGATTGATGCTACTAACAATGATAATGATGACAACAGCTTGGAAACACAGCCAAAATATGATTTTCAAGAAAATGAGCGAAGTAGTAATAACTAAATCAAATTGGCTGATCACCTTCGCTAAGCAAATTGGAGAGTGAAATAAAAAGATTAGGCCCAGTCAGGTCAAAAGTGGGCGAGGATTATAATAAAGCCCGTCATGTATTTATATATATATATATATATATAGTAATCCGCAGACAGCTCAGTTTCACAGTATCACAGAGCATCAGTAAGGTTAGACTCCGAATACTTTTTAAACCAAGAGTGAAACCCGACCGAATTGGCGTCAGGCGGCTATTCTACCTCTGGGCTATATGCGTTCGGTGGAAGAAGGTAGAGTTTTTTAGCGTATCACTATACGCGCCCAATAGCTAGAGTGCTATAATTCATTTTACTGAATGAGCGATGCGTACACGCCAGACTATCTACTGTTTTTCAAAGTTTACCATTCTTCCAGAGTGCTCAATCAGGGTGTGAGAACGTAATATATATATATATATATATATATGCAAAGAATCTCAAGCTAGCCAAAACCTACCGCGGTTTCACACTACGGCTCGTCAGGGCAAAGGCAACACCAAAGACGAGCCGTAGTGTGAAACCGCGGTAGGTTTTGGCTAGCTTGAGATTCTTTGTGTATCTTTGCTCTACTTTTGCATTTCGTTTGTATTTTGCATTTCGTTTGTACTTTGTATCGAGCACTTTTTCTTTCTTTTTTTTGTGGTTGGTTCCGTTTGTTTGTTTTTTTCTTTACTGCGGAGTATCGTATGTCTTGTCTTTATTCCGCGGATTTCTTTTTTTCCCCCCTCTTATCCAACGCCTTAGTGCGATGGATTGTAACGGAAGTAGGTTCTGTTTGTTAATGGTTTTTCTTAAAGTTTATCTTAGTATAAATTTAAAACTTAGATACTTGCAGAATTTATTTAGTTATTATTTTGAATATATATATATATATATATATATATATATATATATATATATATATATATACACACTACCCACTATAATTATTATAATTATGTATTTCATGCTATTTTTTAGTATTTATTGCCAAGTGAATAATTGTCAATTAAAATATCATGGTTCTTTTGTTAATACTGCACAATAACATGTGCATCAAATGAATTCATAAATATTTAATAATTACTCATATTGCCGTTTCATCAATGAAAGAATGAAGAAAATGTAGCGTGATTCGGACGAGTTCATCTTTGCTTTTATGTCTTGTAAAGTTTTGCAAAGTAATTTTAAGAAAAGAATCATTCTATTTATTTAGAATTATCCACTTAAAAATAGTATGAAATCCATCATTTCTTTAAAAAAACTGGGGTTGCCTAATAATTATGGCCAGTCGTGTACACTTTGAAAGTATCAGTTTGATAAACATTGCAGAACGTTAAAATGAAGTCGTAATAATTGAACGTGAGACGAGAGAAGAAAACATTGTTTGACTATCTGCAAAGTCAAGTGAGTGCCTTGCAAATGAGAAATGTTAATAACACTGAGTACATTTCAGTAAAATCCGTAATAATCACACAGGGTAATTATTTTAGTAGGTTAGAATAAAATAATTAAACAACTGAGAAATTGAATTCATTGTTTCAGCGTGTAATTCATTGTAAATATAAAAAAAAATTAGTCCACATTATGCTTCTTCAATCTATTTAATTATTACTGTCTGTTTCTATCTATCTATCTATCTATCTATCTATCTATCTATCTATCTATCTATCCCATCTATCTATCCCTAGTCTATCATCTATCTATCTATCTATCTATCTATCTATCTATCCCAGTCTATTCATATCTATCTATCTATCTATCTATCTATCTATCTATCTATCTATCTATCCCTATCTATCTATCTATCTATCCCAGTCTATTCTATCTATCTATCTATCTATCTATCTATCTATCTATCTATCTATCTATCATCTATCTATCTATCCCTAGTCTATTCTATCTATCTATCTATCTATCTATCTATCTATCTATCTATCTATCTATCTATCTATCTATCCCTAGTCTATTCATATCCCATCTATCTATCTATCTATCCCAGTCTATTCATATCTATCTATCTATCTATCTATCTATCTATCTATCTATCTATCTATCCCTATCCCTAGTCTATTCATCTATCTATCTATCTATCTATCTATCTATCTATCTATCTATCTATCTATCTATCTATCTATCTATCCCTATCCCGTCTATTCATATCTATCTATCTATCTATCTATCTATCTATCTATCTATCTATCTATCTATCTATCTATCCCTAGTCTATTCATCATCTATCTATCTATCTATCTATCTATCTATCTATCTATCTATCTATCCCTATCTATCCCAGTCATTCATATCTATCTATCTATCTATCTATCTATCTATCTATCTATCTATCTATCTATCTATCTATCCCAGTCTATTCATATTCTATCTATCTATCTATCTATCTATCTATCTATCTATCTATCTATCTATCTATCATCCCATCTATCATATCTATCTATCTATCTATCTATCTATCTATCTATCTATCTATCTATCCCAGTCTATTCATATCTATCTATCTATCTATCTATCTATCTATCTATCTATCTATCTATCTATCTATCTCAACCTGTTCATATCTATCTATCTATCTATCTATCTATCTATCTATCTATCTATCTATCTATTACAGTTTGTTTATATCTACAGTATTTACTTTGCTCAGACTATTGTCCTCATCTTTATTGTCATTATTACGACGTTTCAGCTATTGTACGCTCCGACCTTCTTCATGTGCTAGAAATTTCAAACCGAACCCTTTATTACAATCACTGAGGTATATCATTTTCTTCGATGTGCTAGGCCACTTCTGATATCCATATGGTTATTTCATCACTACTGCTGTAGTCTGGTACTGAACTCAGAACTGTTTTCATCAAATCACCATTATTAACCAGCATGCCTTGGTTTTTAACAATCGGCTTGGGCGGAATATTATACTTGTGAATCTTAGGTTGCTTGTTTGTACGTCTTTGGCTGGAAAGCACTATCTGTAGTCAGAAAGAGACTGACCTCGGACTCATACGTACCTGTACAACACTAGATAACCTATTGGAGATGCTGACTTTCTGTGCATAAACAATATACTTCGGGATGGGATCACACATATATCTGCAGGATAAAGGCTTAGCAATGGGCTCGCCATTATCACCATCATTGGCTAACATACAGTACTGTGCAAAAGTATTAGGACAAGAATTATTTTATCTTTTATGAGGCATCAAAATAAAGTTTAAAATCACTCCTGTCCTAACACTTTTGCACACTACCGGTAGGACAGGGGTTATTTTCAAAAACTCACTGAAATTCAAATACAGAATGAAAGCCAAGTAAATTACTAATAAATATTGATTATTTAAACTAGGTGTAATATAATAGATACTGATTATTTAAAACTAGGAGTAAAAGAAATGTATTAAAATGAAGTTATATTTAATTTTTCCTATTTTCTATCAAACAAGTTATTTTGAAACTACTCTATTGAACACTTATGAAATATTTTGGATAAAAAATTTGATTAATCTAATGTTACTTCACAAGACACATTTTAGGAACAAATACAAGCTGCTTAGCAGGAGATACCATTAGATATATTGAAGAAGCTTGTAATGTCAATGCCTGACAGAATGAAGGTCGTGATTAAACCAAAAGACTATTATACTAAATATTAAATTTATTTTGTAACAAGTATTTTTTCTTATTAAAGCATTTGTTGAGTAAATCGAATAAAATTACTTTCATGAAATTGTTTATTTTCTGTCAATATGTCTCATAAAAGATAAAATAGTTCTTGTCCTAATACATTTGCACAGTACTGTATACATGGAATACTTTGAAGAGACGGCATTAAAAATCGCAGCTCTAAAGCTAACGCTATGGCTAGGATATGTTGACGACACTTTCATACTGTGGCCTCACAAGGAAGAGGTCCAGATGCTTCTAGACCATGTGAACTCAATAAGATCATCGATACAGTGCACAATGGAAAAACAGAGTGAAAACAAACTAGCATTCCTGGATGTACTAATATCTTGAACAGAAAGGGGGTTCAAGACAACTGTATACCTCAAGCCAACATTCACCGGACAATACCTCAACTCCCAACACCCATAAAATGTGAAGAAAGGAATTGTACGATGCCCGCAACATTGAGCGCCGACACAGAGACACACAAACAGGTCAGTATAAATGGTCAGTATAAGCAGTACCCTACAATGTAATAACTATCCAGGGTACATGCCAACAGCTCCAGATGGGTGCATGAGGATAAGAACTCTCAGAGAACAGCTTTGGTCAGTCTACCCTATGTGAAGGAATTATCAGAAAAAATACAAAGTATCTGTGGCCCATCAAAACATCAGGACGACCTTCAGTAGAGATTTTGCACTTCGCAGGTACCTCTCCCGAATAAGACCCTAATCTAATCTAAACTTATTTATAAATGGAACTTTGTGTGTGTGTCTGTGTGTGTGTCTGTGTGTGTCCGTTAACTATAGATTTCCAAACGGCTGAACCGATTTTCTTGAAGACTTACACAATTGTACTATAAGCGTCTGCGACTGTTCTTAGCTAGGTTTTGTGTCGATGTACCCCCCGATAAATATCGAAAATCGATAATTGAAAAAATCGGGTCATAGAAGGAGTGGCCCGATGTTAATCAAATTTCATACACTCATAGACTAAGACATAAGAAACGATATTCAGAAATTTCAAGGTTGCAGTTCTTACAATAGTGCAGAAAATCGATAATATATATATATATAAAGCAAAAGATGTTTGTGTGTGTGTGTTTATCTGCCTGTATATCTGTATTTTTTCAGCCCTTTTATTTTAGTTTTTGCTTCGGGTTTGGCTTTAAGTAGGTATATTTGTAGTTCTTAGTCTCAGCCATGATACCATTTACTCAGAGGACCTATTTAGCGATTAAAA
>JBBBDQ010000672.1:2315000-2342500 GCA_037127315.1 Ascarosepion bandense | reverse complement strand
CTATCTATCTATCTATCTATCTATCTATCTCAGTCTGTTCACTATCTATCTATCTATCTATCTATCTATCTATCTATCTATCTATCTGTTCTTATCTATCTCAGTCTGTTCTATCTATCTATCTATCTATCTATCTATCTATCTATCTCTCATTCTGTTCATATCTATCTATCTATCTATCTATCTATCTATCTATCTAGCTATCTATCTATCTATCTATCTATCACGTTCTGTTCATATGTATGTATGTATGTATGTATGTATGTATGTATGTATGTATCTATCTATCTATCACGTTCTGTTCATATGTATGTATGTATGTATGTATGTATGTATGTATCTATCTATCTATCTATCTAATACATTCTGTTCATTATCTATCTATCTATCTATCTATCTATCTATCTATCTATCTATCTCAGTCTGTTCATATCTATCTATCTATCTATCTATCTATCTATCTATCTATCTATCTATCTATCTCAGTCTGTTCACTATCTATCTATCTATCTATCTATCTATCTATCTATCTATCTATCTATCTATCTTTCAGTCTGTTCTATCTATCTATCTATCTATCTATCTATCTATCTATCTATCTATCTATCCTATCTATCTATCCTGATCATCCGAAACCGGTAATCAATAGAAAAAATTAAAAAAACAAAACCATGTATAATGTATGAAATCGATTAGTCAAAGAATATTTATTGCAAAAGACCTTCAATAATTTCACTTGGTTGATGCTTTCCAATTGCCAATGAAGGTTATCGCGTTAATGCACTGAACATGTCATTCATGTCCCTAATAAAGCTCCTTTTTTTCAATGAAACTGATGCATGCATAAATTTATAACAAATTCCAAGGAAGAAAAACGAATATCATAAATATACGAAAAGCTTTTCTTTTTCAAAACGTTTCATCCTTAAAAATGAATGTTTAATTTGAAAGCCTTTAAAGTACGTACGTCTCTCAATATTAAAATAATTACGCCTCTCAATATTTAAATAATATCTAGTTTGTATATGGTGCGTTTTAACTCATTTGAGTCATCATTTCGCCTTAAACAATGCGATAATGTGGCTAAGATGCAAGGAGTTAGTGGGAGAAAAAAGAAATCTGAGAACATTGAGCAGAATGGACAGTAAAAGACACAATCCCAGGTGAAAGATGATAATAATTGTTGTTGCATTTACATTTCTGAAGATGGCATTTGACAGAAACCAGAAGAGAGTTCTCCAGTTAGGACTTACGATCGAAGAAACCATTAGCATTGAACCTTAATAATTTCAGCCCTAAAATAATGAGACCTATCTGTCAACCTAGTACTTCACCTAAATTTGTAATTCCATAAAACAATCAGAACAATGACTACGAAATTGTTTATATAAATGAAAAGGGAATCGAGGTTAAGTCGGTTAGAAAGTGACTGATATCGAGACACCTGGTAAAGGCCGATAGCATTTTTTGAATCATTGGATTCTCTCAAACATGGCTAGATAGAATGAGAGTAAGATAAAAATCGCACATTTATGACAACGGATAAATTCGTTCCTGTATTCGTGAAATCTGGTCGTTTTATTCCTGTCATTTAAACTAAAGTTTGAGATTGATAATTCATGTCTCCCGAGATTTTTTGTCAATAGACGCCTTGGGGAGTTCGTGGCAATTCCGGTCATTTAAAAAAATCTGACTTATCATTGGCAAACCAAGATAACGAAAATACACAGGAAAGAAAATACACGCACCAGACATAATGCTTAAAGAAATCACAGAAAGGAAAAAAAATTACAAATAGAAACAGAGTTTTGAAGAATACGTTATGAGTTTGTCTTTGCACGTTTTATATCTGCATAAAAACAAAGTGTGTGTCTCAGTATAATATCTTGAAGTTCAGAGACGAAAGTGTTTTGTATATTTTCCGACTATTGTTTTCACATCGACACAAAGTTTTCGCTGATGTCATAACGTCTTTTCTGCAAATCCGATATATAGATTTTATAATTATCATTAAAAATCATACCTTACAATTATCATTAAAAAACATAGTCTTAGAATTATCATTAAAAATCATACCTTAGAATTATCATTAAAATTATGCCTTAGAATTATCATTAAAATTATACCTTAGAATTATCATTAAAATTATGCCTTAGAATTATAATTAAAATTATGCCTTAGAATTATCATTAAAATCATACCTTAGAATTATCATTAAAATTATGCCTTAGAATTATCATTAAAATTATACCTTAGAATTATCATTAAAATTATACCTTAGAATTATCATTAAAAATTATACCTTAGAATTATCATTACAATTATGCCTTAGAATTATCATTAAAATTATACCTTAGAATTATCATTAAAATTATGCCTTAGAATTATAATTAAAATTATGCCTTAAAAGAATTATCATTAAAATTATTACCTTAGAATTATCATTAAAATTATGCCTTAGAATTATCATTAAAATTATGCCTTAGAATTATCATTAAAATTATGCCTTAGAATTATCATTAAAATTATACCTTAGAATTATCATTAAAATTATGCCTTAGAATTATCATTAAAATTATACCTTAGAATTATCATTAAAAATCATAGTCTTAGAATTATCATTAAAAATCATACTTTAGTATTATAAAAAAAATAGTCTTAAAAATATCATTAAAAATCATAGTCATAGAATTATCATTAAAAATCATAGTCTTAGAATTGTCATTACAAATCATACCTTAGAATTAACATTAAAATTATACCTTAGAATCATCATTAAAATCATTGTCTTAGAATTATCATTAAAATCATACCTTAGAATTATCATTAAAAATCATACCTTTTCAACTGTGACAATGAGGGAATTTTGAGAATATGATTGTCTTAGAATTATCACTAACAGTCATAGACTTAGAATTATCCTTAAAAATCATATTCTAGATATTATCATTAAAAATCATACCTTAGAATTATCATTAAAATTATACCTTAGAATTATCATAAAAAATCATTGTCATAGAATTATCATTAAAAATCATAGTCTTAAAATTATCATTAAAAATTATAGTCTTAGAATTATCATTAAAAATCATAACTTTTCAACTGTGACAGCGAGGGAATTTCGAGAATATGAAAGATAAAACCAGAATACATTATTAGCGGCTAGAGTCTTAAGATAATGTATGCAAATGTACAAACGCAGAAAAGGAACTAGTTGAACTTCTACAGAAGTTTGCAAAGGAAAGCGAGAATAAAGGACTAAACATACATTGCAAAAAGATCTGTGATTCTTAGCAAAATCTTAACAAATAAATTACAAATTGAAGCTGCTAAAAGCAAACAAGTACAACAGTTTAAATACAGGGTGTCCATAAAGGTCGGATGCACTTTAACAAATTTGTAACTTTATTTGTCTTTGCGATATGAATAATTTGTAAAAAGGATTAGAAAGAAGTAACTCAATATTTGGTTATTTGTCGATTGTTGTTGAGCCCTTATCTGTCAGTGAAGTTGTGAACGAATTTTTGGCCCTCTACGCCCTCGTCAGGTTGATCAACCTGACGAGGGCGTAGAGCGTCGAAATTTTGTTCACAACCTCACTGACAGCTAAGGGATCGATGACAATCGACAAATAAACAAAAAATTCAACAATGCTGCTCAAAAGGAATATGAATACGTTGATAGATCTATGTTTGTTAAGGTTTTATGGAAATTTTATTTAAGTTTCCACATGTCCTCCATCATTAGCAATACAAAGGGTAATACGATTTTGCAGTTCACAGAAAACATTTGACAACTGATTTGCAGTAATGCCTGAAGCCACATCAGTTTTCACATAAAAAATCTAATGGAGTCAAATCTGGCGAACCTGAAGGCCAATAAATGGTCCACCCCTTCTGATCCATCTGTTAGGAAATTCCTGATTTAGAAACTGTTAAACATGCAGAGCAAAATAGCAAGGCGGTCCGTCTTGTTGAAACAGTGTATTATCTTTCAAGTTTAATTGTTCATGCTACTTTTTTTACATATTTCTATCACAAATACAAATAAAGTTATACATTTTTAAAAGTGCACACGGTCTTTATGGACACCCTGTATATTAGAAGTGTTGTCTATACTTCTGAGCTGAAGTAGTATTTACACTATTTACACTCTTCGGACTGTTGTCTTCAACTTTGCAGCCAAGTTTGCCGCTATCTCTCTCTTTATCTCATTTTGTTTATATAACTCTCTCTATACCAGTTTGTTCATATCAGTCACTTTATCTCAGTTTGCTCCTATCATTCTCTTTATCCAAGGTTGCTCCTCTCTGTCCTTCTATCCCAGGTTGTTCCAATCTTTCTTTTGATCCCAGTTTGCCCCTATCTTTCTCTCTATCCCAGTTTGCTCTTATCGATCTCTTTATTTCAGTATGCTCCTACCTCTATCTATATCGGTTGGCTCCTAATCTTTATCTCTATACCAGTTTGCTATAATCGGTCTCTCTATCCCAGTTTGCTCTTATCGATCTCTTTATTTCAGTATGCTCCTACCTCAATCTATATCGGTTGGCTCCTAATCTTTATCTCTATACCAGTTTGCTATAATCGGTCTCTCTATCCCAGTTTGCTCTTATCGATCTCTTTATTTCAGTATGCTCCTACCTCAATCTATATCGGTTGGCTCCTAATCTTTCTCTCTATACCAGTTTGCTATAATCGGTCTCTCTATCCCAGTTTGCTCTTATCGATCTCTTTATTTCAGTATGCTCCTACCTCAATCTATATCGGTTGGCTCCTAATCTTTCTCTCTATACCAGTTTGCTATAATCGGTCTCTCTATCCCAGTTTGCTCTTATCGATCTCTTTATTTCAGTATGCTCCTACCTCAATCTATATCGGTTGGCTCCTAATCTTTCTCTCTATACCAGTTTGCTATAATCGGTCTCTTTATCCCAGTTTGCTCTTATCGATCTCTTTATTTCAGTATGCTCCTACCTCAATCTATATCGGTTGGCTCCTAATCTTTATCTCTATACCAGTTTGCTATAATCGGTCTCTTTATCCCAGTTTGCTCCTATCTCTCCCTATACCAGTTTGTCCATATCTATTTCTTTATCTCAGTTTGTTCCCATTCCTCTCTCTATCACATTTTGCTACTATTTCTTAGTTTCTGTCTCAGTTTGCTCCTATCTCTCTCTATAGCAGTTTGTTCCTATCTGTTTCTTTATCTCAGTTTGCTCCTATTTTTTAATTTCTATTTCAGTTTGCACCTATCGCACGCTTTATCAAAGTTTGCTTTTATTTCTCACTCTCTATCCCAGTTTGCTCACATCAGTCCTTCTATCCCTGTTCGTTCTTATATGTCTCTCTATCCCAGGTTGATCTTATCTCACTATCCTAGTTTGCTCCTATCTTTCTCTTTATCCCAGTTTGCCCCATCTTTATCCCTTACCCAGTTTGCTCCTATCTTTCACTTTATTCCAGTTTGCTCCTATCTTTCTCTTTATCCTAGTTTGTTCCAATCTCCCTCTATCCCAGTTTTCTCCTATCGCACTCTTTGTCTCACTATGCTCCTAACACTCTCTACCACAATATGCTCCTACCACTCTCTATCTCAGATTGCTCCTAATATCTCTCTCCAAACCAGTTTGCTGCAATCTGTCTCTTTATCTCAGTTTGCTCCTATCTCATTTTCTATCTCAGTTTGCTTCACCTTCTTATTTTCTATCTCTGTTTGTTCCTATCTCTCTATATCTGTTTTTTCCTATCTGTCTCTTTATCCCAGTTTGCTCTAATCTCTTTTTCTATCTCAGTTTGCTTCACCTTCTTATTTTCTATCTCAGTTTGTTCCTATCTCTCTATATCTGTTTGTTCCTATCTGTCTCTTAATCCCAGTTTGCTCCTATCTCTTTTTCTATCTCAGTTTGCTTCACCTTCTTATTTTCTATCTCAGTTTGTTCCTATCTCTCTATATCTGTTTGTTCCTATCTGTCTCTTTATCCCAGTTTGCTCCTATCTCTTTTTCTATCTCAGTTTACTTCACCTTCTTATTTTCTATCTCAGTTTGTTCCTATCTCTCTATATCTGTTTGTTCCTATCTGTCTCTTTATCTCAGTTTGCTCCTATCTCATTTTCTATCTCAGTTTGCTTCACCTTCTTATTTTCTATCTCAGTTTGTTCCTATCTCTCTATATCTGTTTGTTCCTATCTGTCTCTTTATCACAGTTTGCTCCAATCTCTATTTCTATCTCATTTTGCTTCACCTTCTTATTTTCTATCTCAGTGTTGTTCCTATCTCTCTATATCTGTTTGTTCCTATCTGTCTCTTAATCCCAGTTTGCTCCTATCACTTTTTCTATCTCAGTTTACTTCACCTTCTTATTTTCTATCTCAGTTTGTTCCTATCTCTCTATATCTGTTTGTTCCTATCTGTCTCTTTAATCTCAGTTGGCTCCAATCTCTTTTTCTATCTCAGTTTGCTTCAGCTTCTTATTTTCTATCTCAGTTTGTTGCTATCTCTCTATATCTGTTTGTTCCTATCTGTCTCTTTATCTCAGTTTGCTCCTATCTCATTTTCTATCTCAGTTTGCTTCACCTTCTTATTTTCTATCTCAGTTTGTTCCTATCTCTCTATAAAACTGTTTGTTCCTATCTGTCTCTTTATCACAGTTTGCTCCAATCTCTATTTCTATCTCATTTTGCTTCACCTTCTTATTTTCTATGTCAGTTTGTTTCTATCTCTCTATATCCAATTGTTCCTATCTGTCTCTTAGTCCCAGTTTGCTCCTATCACTTTTTCTATCTCAGTTTGCTTCACCTTCTTATTTTCTATCTCAGTTTGTTCCTATCTCTCTATATCTGTTTGTTCCTATCTGTCTCTTTATCCCAGTTTTATCCCAATCTCTTTTTCTATCTCAGTTGCTTCACCTTCTTATTTTCTATCTCAGTTTGTTCCTATCTCTCTATATCTGTTTGTTCCTATCTGTCTCTTTATCCCAGTTTGCTCCTATCTCTTTTTCTATCTCAGTTTGCTTCACCTTCTTATTTTCTATCTCAATTTGTTCCTATCTCTCTATATCTGTTTGTTCCTATCTGTCTCTTTATCCCAGTTTGCTCCTATCTCATTTTCTATCTCAGTTTGCTTCACCTTCTTATTTTTCTATCTCAATTTGTTCTTATCTCTCTATATCTGTTTGTTCCTATCTGTCTCTTTATCCCAGTTTGCTCAGCTCTCTTTTTCTATCTCAGTTTGCTTCCTTCTTATTTTTTCTATCTCAGTTTGTTCCCTATCTCTCTATATCTGTTTGTTCCTATCTGTCTCTTTATCTCAGTTTGCTCACTATCTCATTTTCTATCTCAGTTTGCTTCACCTTCTTATTTTCTATCTCAGTTTGTTGCTATCTCTCTATATCTGTTTGTTTCTATCTGTCTCTTTATCTGATTTGCTCTAATCTCTTTTTCTATCTCAGTTTGCTTCACCTTCTTATTTTCTATCTCAGTTTGTTCCTATCTGCAGATATCTGTTTGTTCCTATCTGTCTCTTTATCTCAGTTTGCTCAATCTCTTTTTCTATCTCAGTTTGCTTCACCTTCTTATTTTCTATCTCAGTTTGTTGCTATCTCTCTATATCTGTTTGTTTCTATCTGTCTCTTTATCCCAGTTTGCTCTAATCTCTTTTCTATCTCAGTTTGCTTCACCTTCTTATTTTCTATCTCAGTTTGTTCCTATCTCTCTATATCTGTTTGTTCCTATCTGTCTCTTTATCTCAGTTTGCTCCTATCTCATTTTCTATCTCAGTTTGCTTCACCTTCTTATTTCCTATCTCAGTTTGTTGCTATCTCTCTATATCTGTTTGTTTCTATCTGTCTCTTTATCCCAGTTTGCTCTAATCTCTTTTTCTATCTCAGTTTGCTTCACCTTCTTGTTTTTCTATCTCAGTTTGTTCCTATCTCTCGATATCTGTTTGTTCCTATCTGTCTCTTTTATCTCAGTTTGCTCAATCTCTTTTTTCTATCTCAGTTTGCTTCACCTTCTTATTTTCTATCTCAGTTTGTTGCTATCTCTCTATATCTCTGTTTTCCTATCTGTCTCTTTATCCCAGTTTGCTCTAATATCTTTTTCTATCTTAGTTTGCTTCACCTTCTTATTTTCTATCTCAGTTTGTTCCTATCTCTCTATATCTGTTTGTTCCTATCTGTCTCTTTATCCCAGTTTGCTCAATCTCTTTTCTATCTCAGTTTGCTTCACCTTCCTTATTTTTTTCTATCTCAGTTTGTTCCTATCTCTCTATATCTGTTTGTTCCTATCTGTCTCTTTATCTCAGTTTGCTCCTATCTCATTTTCTATCTCAGTTTGCTTCACCTTCTTATTTTCTATCTCAGTTTGTTGCTATCTCTCTATATCTGTTTGTTTCTATCTGTCTCTTTATCCCAGTTTGCTCTAATCTCTTTTTCTATCTCAGTTTGCTTCACCTTCTTATTTTCTATCTCAGTTTGTTCCTATCTCTCGATATCTGTTTGTTCCTATCTGTCTCTTTATCTCAGTTTGCTCCAATCTCTTTTTCTATCTCAGTTTGCTTCACCTTCTTATTTTCTATCTCAGTTTATTGCTATCTCTCTATATCTGTTTGTTTCCTATCTGTCTCTTTATCCCAGTTTGCTCTAATCTCTTTTTCCTATCTCAATTTGCTTCACCTTCTTATTTTCTATCTCAGTTTGTTCCTATCTCTCTATATCTGTTTGTTCCTATCTGTCTCTTTATCTCAATTTGCTCCTATCTCATTTTCTATCTCAGTTTGCTTCACCTTCTTATTTTCTATCTCAGTTTGTTGCTATCTCTCTATATCTGTTTGTTTCTATCTGTCTCTTTATCCCAGTTTGCTCTAATCTTTTTTCTATCTCAGTTTGCTTCACCTTCTTATTTTTATCTCAGTTTGTTCCTATCTCTCTATATCTGTTTGTTCCTATCTGTCTCTTTATCCCAGTTTGCTCTAATCTCTTTTTCTATCTCAGTTTGCTTCACCTTCTTATTTTCTATCTCAGTTTGTTCCTATGTCTCTATATCTGTTTGTTCCTATCTGTCTCTTTATCTCAGTTTGCTCCTATCTCATTTTCTATCTCAGTTTGCTTCACCTTCTTATTTTCTATCTCAGTTTGTTCCTATCTCTCTATATCTGTTTGTTTCTATCTGTCTCTTTATCCCAGTTTGCTCTAATCTCTTTTCTATCTCAGTTTGCTTCACCTTCTTATTTTCTATCTCAGTTTGTTCCTATCTCTCTATATCTGTTTGTTTCTATCTGTCTCTTTATCCCAGTTTGCTCTAATCTCTTTTTCTATCTCAGTTTGCTTCACCTTCTTATTTTCTATCTCAGTTTGTTCCTATCTCTCTATATCTGTTTGTTCCTATCTGTCTCTTTATCTCAGTTGCTCCTATCTCATTTTCTATCTCAGTTTGCTTCACCTTCTTATTTTCTATCTCAGTTTGTTGCTATCTCTCTATATCTGTTTGTTTCTATCTGTCTCTTTATCCCAGTTTGCTCTAATCAATTTTTCTATCTCAGTTTGCTTCACCTTCTTATTTTCTATCTCAGTTTGTTCCTATCTCTCTATATCTATTTGTTCCTATCTGTCTCTTTATCCCAGTTTGCTCTAATCTCTTTTTCTATCTCAGTTTGCTTCACCTTCTTATTTTCTATCTCAGTTTGTTCCTATCTCTCGATATCTGTTTGTTCCTATCTGTCTCTTTATCTCAGTTTGCTCCAATCTCTTTTTCTATCTCAGTTTGCTTCACCTTCTTATTTTCTATCTCAGTTTGTTGCTATCTCTCTATATCTGTTTGTTTCTATCTGTCTCTTTATCCCAGTTTGCTCCTAATCTCTTTTTCTATATCTCAGTTTGCTTCACCTTCTTATTTTCTATCTCAGTTTGTTCCTATCTCTCTATATCTGTTTGTTCCTATCTGTCTCTTTATCCCAGTTTGCTCTAATCTCTTTTCTATCTCAATTTGCTTCACCTTCTTATTTTCTATCTCAGTTTGTTGCTATCTCTCTATATCTGTTTGTTTCTATCTGTCTCTTTATCTGATTTGCTCTAATCTCTTTTTCTATCTCAGTTTGCTTCAGCTTCTTATTTTCTATCTCAGTTTGTTCCTATCTCTCTATATCTGTTTGTTCCTATCTGTCTCTTTATCTCAGTTTGCTCCTATCTCATTTTCTATCTCAGTTTGCTTCACCTTCTTATTTTTTTTTTTTTTTTTTTTTTTTTTTTTTTCTATCTCAGTTTGTTCCTATCTCTCTATATCTGTTTGTTCCTATCTGTCTCTTTATCCTGATTTGCTCCAATCTTTCTATTTCTATCTCATTTTGCTTCACCTTCTTATTTTCTATGTCAGTTTGTTCCTATCTCTCTATATCCAATTGTTCCTATCTGTCTCTTAGTCCCAGTTGCTCCTATCACTTTTTCTATCTCAGTTTGCTTCACCCCCCCCCCCCCTTCTTATTTTCTATCTCAGTTTGTTCCTATCTCTCTATATCTGTTTGTTCCTATCTGTCTCTTTATCCCAGTTTGCTCCAATCTCTTTTTCTATCTCAGTTGCTTCACCTTCTTATTTTCTATCTCAATTTGTTCCTATCTCTCTATATCTGTTTGTTCCTATCTGTCTCTTTATCCCAGTTTGCTCTATCTCATTTTCTATCTCAGTTTGCTTCACCTTCTTATTTTCTATCTCAATTTGTTCCTATCTCTCTATATCTGTTTGTTCCTATCTGTCTCTTTATCCCAGTTTGCTCCTATCTCCTTTTCTATCTCAGTTTGCTTCACCTTCTTATTTTCTATCTCAATTTGTTCTATCTCTCTATATCTGTTTGTTCCTATCTGTCTCTTTATCCCAGTTTGCTCCAATCTCTTTTTCTATCTCAGTTTGCTTCACCTTCTTATTTTCTATCTCTGTTTGTTCCTATTTCTCTATATCTGTTTTTTCCTATCTGTCTCTTTCTCTCAGTTTGCTCAATCTCTTTTTCTATCTCAGTTTGCTTCACCTTCTTATTTTCTATCTCAGTTTGTTGCCTATCTCTCTATATCTGTTTGTTCCTATCTGTCTCTTTCTCTCAGTTTGCTCCAATCTCTTTTCTATCTCAGTTTGCTTCACCTTCTTATTTTCTATCTCAATTTGTTCTTATCTCTCTATATCTGTTTGTTCCTATCTGTCTCTTTATCTCAGTTTGCTCCTATCTCTTTTTCTATCTCAGTTTGCTTCACCTTCTTATTTTCTATCTCAATTTGTTCTTATCTCTCTATATCTGTTTGTTCCTATCTGTCTCTTTATCCCAGTTTGCTCCTATTCTCTTTTTCTATCTCAGTTTGCTTCACCTTCTTATTTTCTATCTCAATTTGTTCTTATCTCTCTATATCTGTTTTCCTATCTGTCTCTTTCTCTCAGTTTGCTCCAATCTCTTTTTCTATCTCAGTTTGCTTCACCTTCTTATTTTCTATCTCAGTTTGTTGCTATCTCTCTATATCTGTTTTTCCTATCTATCTCTTTATCCCAGTTTGCTCTAATATCTTTTCTATCTTGGTTGCTTCACCTTCTTATTTTCTATCTCAGTTTGTTCCTATCTCTCTATATCTGTTTGTTCCCTATCTGTCTCTTTATCCCAGTTTGCTCCAATCTCTTTTTCTATCTCAGTTTGCTTCACCTTCTTATTTTCTATCTCAGTTTGTTCCTATCTCTCTATATCTGTTTGTTCCTATCTGTCTCTTTATCTCAGTTTGCTCTATCTCATTTTTTCTATCTCAGTTTGCTTCACCTTCTTATTTTCTATCTCAGTTTGTTGCTATCTCTCTATATCTGTTTGTTTCTATCTGTCTCTTTATCCCAGTTTGCTCTAATCTCTTTTTCTATCTCAGTTTGCTTCACCTTCTTATTTTCTATCTCAGTTTTGTTCCTATCTCTCGATATCTGTTTGTTCCTATCTGTCTCTTTATCTCAGTTTGCTCCAATCTCTTTTTCTATCTCAGTTTGCTTCACCTTCTTATTTTCTATCTCAGTTTATTTTGCTATCTCTCTATATCTGTTTGTTTCTATCTGTCTCTTTATCAGATTTGCTCTAATCTCTTTTTCTATCTCAGTTTGCTTCACCTTCTTATTTTCTATCTCAGTTTGTTCCTATCTCTCTATATCTGTTTGTTCCTATCTGTCTCTTTATCTCAGTTTGCTCCTATCTCATTTTCTATCTCAGTTTGCTTCACCTTCTTATTTTTTCTATCTCAGTTTGTTGCTATCTCTCTATATCTGTTTGTTTCTATCTGTCTCTTTATCCCAGTTTGCTCTAATCTCTTTTTCTATCTCAGTTGCTTCACCTTCTTATTTTTATCTCAGTTTGTTCCTATCTCTCTATATCTGTTTGTTCCTATCTGTCTCTTTATCCCAGTTTGCTCTAATCTCTTTTTCTATCTCAGTTTGCTTCACCTTCTTATTTTCTATCTCAGTTTGTTCCTATCTCTCTATATCTGTTTGTTCCTATCTGTCTCTTTATCTCAGTTTGCTCCTATCTCATTTTCTATCTCAGTTTGCTTCACCTTCTTATTTTCTATCTCAGTTTGTTGCTATCTCTCTATATCTGTTTGTTTCTATCTGTCTCTTTATCCCAGCTTGCTCTAATCTCTTTTTCTATCTCAGTTTGCTTCACCTTCTTATTTTCTATCTCAGTTTGTTCCTATCTCTCTATATCTGTTTGTTTCTATCTGTCTCTTTATCCCAGTTTGCTCTAATCTCTTTTTCTATCTCAGTTTGCTTCACCTTCTTATTTTCTATCTCAAGTTTGTTCCTATCTCTCTATATCTGTTTGTTCCTATCTGTCTCTTTATCTCAGTTTGCTCCTATCTCATTTTCTATCTCAGTTTGCTTCACCTTCTTATTTTCTATCTCAGTTTGTTGCTATCTCTCTATATCTGTTTGTTTCTATCTGTGTCTCTTTATCCCAGTTTGCTCTAATCTTTTTCTATCTCAGTTTGCTTCACCTTCTTATTTTCTATCTCAGTTTGTTCCTATCTCTCTATATCTGTTTGTTCCTATCTGTCTCTTTATCCCAGTTTGCTCTAATCTCTTTTTCTATCTCGGTTTGCTTCACCTTCTTATTTTCTATCTCAGTTTGTTCCTATCTCTCGATATCTGTTTGTTCCTATCTGTCTCTTTATCTCAGTTTGCTCCAATCTCTTTTTCTATCTCAGTTTGCTTCACCTTCTTATTTTCTATCTCAGTTTGTTGCTATCTCTCTATATCTGTTTGTTTCTATCTGTCTCTTTATCCCAGTTTGCTCTAATCTCTTTTTCTATCTCAGTTTGCTTCACCTTCTTATTTTCTATCTCAGTTTGTTCCTATCTCTCTATATCTGTTTGTTCCTATCTGTCTCTTTATCCCAGTTTGCTCTAATCTCTTTTTCTATCTCAGTTTGCTTCACCTTCTTATTTTCTATCTCAGTTTGTTGCTATCTCTATATCTGTTTGTTTCTATCTGTCTCTTTATCCCAGTTTGCTCTAATCTCTTTTTCTATCTCAGTTTGCTTCAGCTTCTTATTTTCTATCTCAGTTTGTTCCTATCTCTCTATATCTGTTTGTTCCTATCTGTCTCTTTATCTCAGTTTGCTCCTATCTCATTTTCTATCTCCAGTTTGCTTCACCTTCTTATTTTCTATCTCAGTTTGTTCCTATCTCTCTATATCTGTTTGTTCCTATCTGTCTCTTTATCACAGTTTGCTCCAATCTCTATTTCTATCTCATTTTGCTTCACCTTCTTATTTTCTATGTCAGTTTGTTTCCTATCTCTCTATATCCAATTGTTCCTATCTGTCTCTTAGTCCCAGTTTGCTCCTATCACTTTTTCTATCTCAGTTTGCTTCACCTTCTTATTTTCTATCTCAGTTTGTTCCTATCTCTCTATATCTGTTTGTTCCTATCTATATATTCTCTGGTTTGTCCAATCTTTCTGCTCAATTTTTCTGTCTTATTTTCTATCTCAATTTGTTCCTATCTCTCTATATCTGTTTGTTCCTATCTGTCTCTTTATCCCAGTTTGCTCCTATCTCATTTTCTATCTCAGTTTGCTTCACCTTCTTATTTTCTATCTCAATTTGTTCCTATCTCTCTATATCTGTTTGTTCCTATCTGTCTCTTTGTCCCAGTTGTCTATCTCCTTTCTATCTCAGTTTGCTTCACCTTCTTATTTTCTATCTCAATTTGTTCCTATCTCTCTATATCTGTTTGTTCCTATCTGTCTCTTTATCCCAGTTTGCTCCAATCTCTTTTTCTATCTCAGTTTGCTTCACCTTCTTATTTTCTATCTCTGTTTGTTCCCTACTACTCTATATCTGTTTTCCTATCTGTCTCTTTCTCTCAGTTTGCTCCAATCTCTTTTCTATCTCAGTTTGCTTCACCTTCTTATTTTCTATCTCAGTTTGTTGCTATCTCTCTATATCTGTTTGTTCCTATCTGTCTCTTTCTCTCAGTTTGCTCCAATCTCTTTTTCTATCTCAGTTTGCTTCACCTTCTTATTTTCTATCTCTGTTTGTTCCTATCTCTCTATATCTGTTTGTTCCTATCTGTCTCTTTCTCTCAGTTTGCTCCAATCTCTTTTTCTATCTCAGTTTGCTTCACCTTCTTATTTTCTATCTCAATTTGTTCTTATCTCTCTATATCTGTTTGTTCCTATCTGTCTCTTTATCCCAGTTTGTTCCTATCTCTTTTTCTATCTCAGTTTGCTTCACCTTCTTATTTTCTATCTCAATTTGTTCTTATCTCTATATCTGTTTGTTCCTATCTGTCTCTTTATCCCAGTTTGCTCCTATCTCTTTTTCTATCTCAGTTTGCTTCACCTTCTTATTTTCTATCTCAATTTGTTCTTATCTCTCTATATCTGTTTTTTCCTATCTGTCTCTTTCTCTCAGTTTGCTCCAATCTTTTCTATCTCAGTTTGCTTCACCTTCTTATTTTCTATCTCAGTTTGTTGCTATCTCTCTATATCTGTTTGTTCCTATCTGTCTCTTTATCCCAGTTTGCTCCTATCTCTTTTTCTATCTCAGTTTGCTTCACCTTCTTATTTTCTATCTCAATTTGTTCTTATCTCTCTATATCTGTTTGTTCCTATCTGTCTCTTTCTCTCAGTTTGCTCTATCTCTTTTTCTATCTCAGTTTGTTACCTTCTTATTTTCTATCTCTGTTTGTTCCTATCTCTCTATATCTGTTTTTCCTATCTGTCCCTTTATCCCAGTTTGCTCTAATCTCTTTTTCTATCTTAGTTTGCTTCACCTTCTTATTTTCTATCTCAGTTTGTTCCTATCTCTCTATATCTGTTTGTTCCTATCTGTCTCTTTATCCCAGTTTGCTCCAATCTCTTTTTCTATCTCAGTTTGCTTCACCTTCTTATTTTCTATCTCAGTTTGTTCCTATCTCTCTATATCTGTTTGTTCCTATCTGTCTCTTTATCTCAGTTTGCTCCTATCTCATTTTTTTCTATCTCAGTTTGCTTCACCTTCTTATTTCTATCTCAGTTTGTTCCTATCTCTCTATATCTGTTTGTTCCTATCTGTCTCTTTATCCCAGTTTGCTCCAATCTCTTTTTCTATCTCAGTTTGCTTCACCTTCTTATTTTCTATCTCAGTTTGTTCCTATCTCTCGATATCTGTTTGTTCCTATCTGTCTCTTTATCTCAGTTTGCTCCAATCTCTTTTTCTATCTCAGTTTGCTTCACCTTCTTATTTTCTATCTCAGTTTGTTGCTATCTCTCTATATCTGTTTGTTTCTATCTGTCTCTTTATCCCAGTTTGCTCTAATCTCTTTTTCTATCTCAGTTTGCTTCACCTTCTTATTTTCTATCTCTGTTTGTTCCTATCTCTCTATATCTGTTTGTTCCTATCTGTCTCTTTATCCCAGTTTGCTCTAATCTCTTTTTCTATCTTGGTTTGCTTCACCTTCTTATTTTCTATCTCAGTTTGTTCCTATCTCTCTATATCTGTTTGTTCCTATCTGTCTCTTTATCCCAGTTTGCTCCAATCTCTTTTTCTATCTCAGTTTGCTTCACCTTCTTATTTCCTATCTCAGTTTGTTCCTATCTCTCTATATCTGTTTGTTCCTATCTGTCTCTTTATCTCAGTTTGCTCCTATCTCATTTTCTATCTCAGTTTGCTTCACCTTCTTATTTTCTATCTCAGTTTGTTCCTATCTCTCTATATCTGTTTGTTCCTATCTGTCTCTTTATCCCAGTTTTGCTCAATCTCTTTTTCTATCTCAGTTTGCTTCACCTTCTTATTTTCTATCTCAGTTTGTTCCTATCTCTCTATATCTGTTTGTTCCTATCTGTCTCTTTATCCCAGTTTGCTCCAATCTCTTTTTCTATCTCAGTTTGCTTCACCTTCTTATTTTCTATCTCTGTTTGTTCCTATCTCTCTATATCTGTTTGTTCCTATCTGTCTCTTTATCTCAGTTTGCTCCAATCTCTTTTTCTATCTCAGTTTGCTTCACCATCTTATTTTCTATCTCAGTTTGTTCCTATCTCTCTATATCTGTTTGTTCCTATCTGTCTCTTTATCCCAGTTTGCTCCAATCTCTTTTTCTATCTCAGTTTGCTTCACCTTCTTATTTTCTATCTCAGTTTGTTCCTATCTCTCTATCTGTTTGTTCCTATCTGTCTCTTAATCCCAGTTTGCTCCTATCTCATTTTCTATCTCAGTTTGCTTCACCTTCTTATTTTCTATCTCAGTTTGTTCCTATCTCTCGATATCTGTTTGTTCCTATCTACCTGTCTAATCCCAGTTTGCTCCTATCTCTCTTTTTCTATCTCAGTTTGCTTCACCTTCTTATTTTCTATCTCAGTTTGTTCTCTCTCTATATCTGTTTGTTCCTATCTGTCTCTTAATCCCAGTTTGTAATCACTTTTTCTGTCTCAGTTTGCTTCACCTTCTTATTTTCTATCTCAGTTTGTTCCTATCTTTCTATATCTGTTTGTTCCTATCTGTCTCTTTATCCCAGTTTGCTCCAATCTCTTTTTCTATCTCAGTTTGCTTCACCTTCTTATTTTCTATCTCAGTTTGTTCCTATCTCTCTATATCTGTTTGTTCCTATCTGTCTCTTAATCCCAGTTTGCTCCTATCTCATTTTCTATCTCAGTTTGCTTCACCTTCTTATTTTCTATCTCAGTTTGTTCCTATCTCTCGATATCTGTTTGTTCCTATCTGTCTCTTAATCCCAGTTTGCTCTATCTCTTTTCTATCTCAGTTTGCTTCACCTTCTTATTTTCTATCTCCAGTTTGTTCCTCTCTATCTGTTTGTTCCTATCTGTCTCTTTATCCCAGTTGCTCCAGTCTCTCTTTTTCTATCTCAGTTTGCTTCACCTTCTTATTTTCTATCTCTGTTTGTTCCTATCTCTCTATATCTGTTTGTTCCTATCTGTCTCTTTATCTCAGTTTGCTCCTATCTCATTTTCTATCTCAGTTTGCTTCACCTTCTTATTTTCTATCTCAGTTTGTTCCTATCTCTCTATATCTGTTTGTTCCTATCTGTCTCTTTATCCCAGTTTGCTCCAATCTCTTTTTCTATCTCAGTTTGCTTCCACCTTCTTATTTTCTATCTCAGTTTGTTCCTATCTCTCTATATCTGTTTGTTCCTATCTGTCTCTTTATCCCAGTTTGCTCCAATCTCTTTTTCTATCTCAGTTTGCTTCACCTTCTTATTTTCTATCTCAGTTTGTTCCTATCTCTCTCTATATCTGTTTGTTCCTATCTGTCTCTTTATCTCAGTTTGCTCAATCTCTTTTTCTATCTCAGTTTGCTTCACCTTCTTATTTTCTATCTCAGTTTGTTCCTATCTCTCTATATCTGTTTGTTCCTATCTGTCTCTTAATCCCAGTTTGCGCCAATCCTTTTTCTATCTCAGTTTGCTTCACCTTCTTATTTTCTATCTCAGTTTGTTCCTATCTTTCTTTATCTGTTTGTTCCTATCTGTCTCTTTATCCCAGTTTGCTCCAATCTCTTTTTCTATCTCAGTTTGCTTCACCTTCTTATTTTCTATCTCAGTTTGTTCCTATCTCTCTATATCTGTTTGTTCCTATCTGTCTCTTAATCCCAGTTTGCTCCTATCTCATTTTCTATCTCAGTTTGCTTCACCTTCTTATTTTCTATCTCAGTTTGTTCCTATCTCTCGATATCTGTTTGTTCCTATCTGTCTCTTAATCCCAGTTTGCTCCTATCTCTTTTTCTATCTCAGTTTGCTTCACCTTCTTATTTTCTATCTCAGTTTGTTCCTATCTCTCTATATCTGTTTGTTCCTATCTGTCTCTTTATCCCAGTTTGCTAATCTCTTTTTCTATCTCAGTTTGCTTCACCTTCTTATTTCCTATCTCAGTTTGTTCCTATCTCTCTATATCTGTTTGTTCCTATCTGTCTCTTTATCCCAGTTTGCTCAAATCTCTTTTTCTATCTCAGTTTGCTTCACCTTCTTATTTTCTATCTCTGTTTGTTCCTATCTCTCTATATCTGTTTGTTCCTATCTGTCTCTTTATCTCAGTTTGCTCCTATCTCATTTTCTATCTCAGTTTGCTTCACCTTCTCATTTTCTATCTCAGTTTGTTCCTATCTCTCTATATCTGTTTGTTCCTATCTGTCTCTTTATCCCAGTTTGCTCCAATCTTTTCTATCTCGGGTTGCTTCACCTTCTTATTTTCTATCTCAGTTTGTTCCTATCTCTCTATATCTGTTTGTTCCTATCTGTCTCTTTATCCCAGTTTGCTCCAATCTCTTTTTCTATCTCAGTTTGCTTCGCCTTCTTATTTTCTATCTCTGTTTGTTCCCTCCATCTCTCTGTCTCTGTTTGTTCCTATCTGTCTCTTTATCTCAGTTTGCTCCAATCTCTTTTTCTATCCCAGTTTGCTTCACCATCTTATTTTCTATCTCAGTTTGTTCCTATCTCTCTATATCTGTTTGTTCCTATCTGTCTCTTTATCCCAGTTTGCTCCAATCTCTTTTTCTATCTCAGTTGCTTCACCTTCTTATTTTCTATCTCCAGTTTGTTCCTATCTCTCTATATCTGTTTGTTCCTATCTGTCTCTTAATCAGTTTGCTCCTATCTCATTTTCTATCTCAGTTTGCTTTACCTTCTTATTTTCTATCTCAGTTTGTTCCTATCTCTCGATATCTGTTTGTTCCTATCTGTCTCTTAATCCCAGTTTGCTCCTATATCTTTTTCTATCTCAGTTTGCTTCACCTTCTTATTTTCTATCTCAGTTTGTTCCTATCTCTCTATATCTGTTTGTTCCTATCTGTCTCTTAATCCCAGTTTGCGCCAATCACTTTTTCTATCTCAGTTTGCTTCACCTTCTTATTTTCTATCTCAGTTTGTTCCTATCTTTCTATATCTGTTTGTTCCTATCTGTCTCTTTATCCCAGTTTGCTCCAATCTCTTTTTCTATCTCAGTTTGCTTCACCTTCTTATTTTCTATCTCAGTTTGTTCCTATCTCTCTATATCTGTTTGTTCCTATCTGTCTCTTAATCCCAGTTTGCTCCTATCTCATTTTCTATCTCAGTTTGCTTCACCTTCTTATTTTCTATCTCAGTTTGTTCCTATCTCTCGATATCTGTTTGTTCCTATCTGTCTCTTAATCCCAGTTTGCTCCTATCTCTTTTTCTATCTCAGTTTGCTTCACCTTCTTATTTTCTATCTCAGTTTGTTCCTATCTCTCTATATCTGTTTGTTCCTATCTGTCTCTTTATCCCAGTTTGCTCCAATCTCTTTTTCTATCTCAGTTTGCTTCACCTTCTTATTTTCTATCTCTGTTTGTTCCTATCTCTCTATATCTGTTTGTTCCTATCTGTCTCTTTATCTCAGTTTGCTCCTATCTCATTTTCTATCTCAGTTTGCTTCACCTTCTTATTTTCTATCTCAGTTTGTTCCTATCTCTCTATATCTGTTTGTTCCTATCTGTCTCTTTATCCCAGTTTGCTCCAATCTCTTTTTCTATCTCAGTTTGCTTCACCTTCTTATTTTCTATCTCAGTTTGTTCCTATCTCTCTATATCTGTTTGTTCCTATCTGTCTCTTTATCCCAGTTTGCTCCAATCTCTTTTTCTATCTCAGTTTGCTTCACCTTCTTATTTTCTATCTCTGTTTGTTCCTATCTCTCTATATCTGTTTGTTCCTATCTGTCTCTTTATCTCAGTTTGCTCCAATCTCTTTTTCTATCTCAGTTTGCTTCACCTTCTTATTTTCTATCTCAGTTTGTTCCTATCTCTCTATATCTGTTTGTTCCTATCTGTCTCTTAATCCCAGTTTGCGCCAATCACTTTTTCTATCTCAGTTTGCTTCACCTTCTTATTTTCTATCTCAGTTTGTTCCTATCTTTCTATATCTGTTTGTTCCTATCTGTCTCTTTATCCCAGTTTGCTCCAATCTCTTTTTCTATCTCAGTTTGCTTCACCTTCTTATTTTCTATCTCAGTTAATTCCTATCTCTCTATATCTGTTTGTTCCTATCTGTCTCTTAATCCCAGCTTGCTCCTATCTCATTTTCTATCTCAGTTTGCTTCACCTTCTTATTTTCTATCTCAGTTTGTTCCTATCTCTCGATATCTGTTTGTTCCTATCTGTCTCTTAATCCCAGTTTGCTCCTATCTCTTTTTCTATCTCAGTTTGCTTCACCTTCTTATTTTCTATCTCAGTTTGTTCCTATCTCTCTATATCTGTTTGTTCCTATCTATCTCTTTATCCCAGTTTGCTCCAATCTCTTTTTCTATCTCAGTTTGCTTCACCTTCTTATTTTCTATCTCAGTTTGTTCCTATCTCTCTATATCTGTTTGTTCCTATCTGTCTCTTAATCCCAGTTTGCTCTTATCTCATTTTCTATCTCAGTTTGCTTCACCTTCTTATTTTCTATCTCTGTTTGTTCCTATCTCTCTATATCTGTTTGTTCCTATCTGTCTCTTTATCCCAGTTTGCTCCAATCTCTTTTTCTATCTCAGTTTGCTTCACCTTCTTATTTTCTATCTCAGTTTGTTCCTATCTCTCTATATCTGTTTGTTCCTATCTGTCTCTTTATCCCAGTTTGCTCCAATCTCTTTTTCTATCTCAGTTTGCTTCAGCTTCTTGTTTTCTTTCTCAGTTTGTTCCTATCTCTCTATATCTGTTTGTTTCTATATGTCTGTTTATCCCAGTTTGCTCTTATTTTTCTCTTTATCCCAGTTTGCTCCTATCTTTCTTTTCATTACAGTTTGTTCCTATCTCTCTCTATCCCAGTTTGCTCTTATCGCTATTTTTGTCTCACTATGTTCCTACCTCTCTCTACCACTATATGTTTCTACCTATCTCTATCTCGGATTGCTCCTAATCTCTCTCTTTCTATATGAAGTTGCTGCAATCTGTCTCTTTATCTCAGTTTGCTCCGATCTCTTTTTCTATCTCAGTTTGCTTCTATCTTTCTCTATATAACAGTTTGTTCCTATCTGTGTCTTAATCTCAGTTTGCTTCTATCTCTCATTCTATCTCAGTTTGCTCCTATCTCTCTTTTTATTATAGTTTGCACTTATTACTCACTCTTTATCCCATTTTGCTCCTATCTGCCCTTCTATCCCTGTTTGCTATTATATCTCTCTATATCTCAGGTTACTCCTATCTCTCTGTCCCAGTTTGCTCCTATCTGCCCTTCTATCCCTGTTTGCTATTATATCTCTCTATATCCCAGGTTGCTCCTATCTCTCTGTCCCAGTTTGCTCCTATCTGCCCTTCTATCCCTGTTTGCTATTATATCTCTCTATATCCCAGGTTGCTCCTATCTCTCTGTCCCAGTTTGCTCCTATCTGCCCTTCTATCCCTGTTTGCTATTATATCTCTCTATATCCCAGGTTGCTCCTATCTCTCTCCATCTCAGTTTGATCCTATTACTCTCTTTCACATTGCTCCCATCTCACTCTCAGTCTCAGTTCGATCTTATCTCTCTCTAACACAGTTTGCTCCTATCTCTCTTTCTATCTCAGTTTGCTACTTATATCTTTATCTGTCATATTCATTTTACCCCAAAGCAAGCCATTACTGCAAGTCGTGTGCAATTGGTTACATGTGGGTAGAGCGAGAAACAAGATACAAGGGCTGTCGAAGAACGGATAAGAAAGACAGGAATACTAGTGTGCAGGGTGTTACGTGAGGGTAGAGCGGAAGGAAGAATAACAAGATGCAGGAGTTGACTGGGAAAGCGTAAGAGAAAAACGGGAATGAAGGAGATAGAAGATCTTAGAGATTGTAGCTATCACGGAATTAAGTACATGAAAGGGAGTTCTACAGGCGTGAATTGAGAGAAAAAACTGCTTGGTTTGAAGAGGCGATTACATTTGACTGTTTGGATTGTAACATATGGCAACAGTATTCAATGCACGGACGAATGTTAGATATATAAATGTGCAAAATGAATTCTGACGAGAAAAAAACTTCCTGTCCCGACACAGTGAACCAACCTTTCTAGCAGTAGTTGTAGCTTTTGATTCGAGACTTGACCGCCCAAAGCGTGTATCACGGATTGCACTTAACTGACCGACTAAATATCATAGTTGAAAACATGATTGACTTCCAATGTGCATAAAGAGGGAGATCAGTTTTATATTGCTATGAAGTAATAAACCGACCCCCCACTAATTACTACCTAATAATATAATACATCTCTTCCCCGTCTAGCTATGGGTCAAATAATAGGACATATTGGGTTTTGTAGCTTTGGCTGGCAACCAGTCTACCGCAGAAACCAATGGCAACCTCATGCGGAGATCATCTGCACAGTCAGTCATGTCTCTTTTGAGACATTATCGCGCAAAGCGTGAATCACGTATGGCACTTAACTGACTGACTAACATTGTTCAGACTGTTGCCATATTAACGACGTTTCGACTGTTCTAAGCTCCGACTTTCATCAGGATCTGTCAATATTTTAATATATATATATATATATATTTTAATACTTAGTTTTTGGTCCTAATAAGGTTAGACCAGTAAACATTTGTATTAATTAGAAATTATGACATACCCAAATAAAGGCTTACTGTTAAATGAAAGAACAGAAATTATGACAAAATGCATCTACACTAAGAAATACCTCTTAGGTTCATACAACTATGGATGAAAACGTCATAATTCGTTTGAATTTAAACAATGCGCGTTCATAAATTCCCTGCCACGTGAACGTTCAAATAAAACACCGTTACAAGAGCGTTCGTAAAAAGAAAAACAATAAAAGGTAAAATCAGTTATTTTGAGAGGAGGAGTAAATCAGATAGACACACTTCATTTACTTCCCACATACCCTCCTTCAGTCTAGAAACTCCCTTTCCTACACCCTCACCTAGAAATGCTCAACCCTCCCCCAATGCAGATAAACCATCCCCGAAACGGAAAAAAGAAAAGAAGAAAAATATTTATAAACACACAGACGTGTGAAAAATAGACAGAGAGCTACTGGAAAGGGACCTTTCTTTACAGAACAAGGCCCTTCTTAAGCCATTATTTAAATTAACATCGATGGACGGAAAGTCGATCGGGGACCCTGCAAACTTCCCGGACGCCTCCGAGGTACTTACACTGATAAGAAATACCGGGAGTAACTTAAAAGCCTGGGACTTTGTCCAGGGGGCCGTCGAGGCATTTCCCCAAATAAAAATGGCCCAAATGGGCACTACCTATTTAAAAAAAGCTGACCAGTCTTTGTGTTGGGAGGGTCCCTGTCATCCTCCACCCCTCATTGTATAGGGCGGTTAAACTAACGTTCCCTACGGACGTCGGCGGCATTGTTCAGGATAGACGGATTACGTCCGATATTGGTACTGGTAGCCTAGGACAATCTGTCGGGGTCCCTACTGCCATTGATTTCCGCCCGGTATGTGACCAGGAGTATTTTTTTGCTTTCTCGTTTCAGGTTTAAAAATGTCAATTAAGTTAGCCAGCTTGAATGTGAAGGGCCTTAGGGATCGGAGTAAGGCTGCACGCCTGCTTCGGACCTCTTGTCCTTCGGTGTGGATGTTGCCGCGATCCATGAGACTCACTTAGTTTGCAAGGCCGATGCCTGTGTTCTGTCTAATGACTTTGTCGTCTATTCAGCATTATGGAGACCGGCTGGCCGAGGACTTTCTTTACCGGTTAAGCGTACCCTGGACGCGAAGGTGGATCTTGTCCATGTCGGTGCTGAGGGCCGGCAGATCGTGGCCGATATTGCAGTGAAAAACAATGCGTTTCGATTGGTTGCGGTTTATGTGCCCAACGATCGGGACGAGCGCGTCTCGTTTTTTCGGCAGTTGGAGCCCTTCCTGGTGAATTCAACGCGACTCGTCTTAGTGGAGGACTGGAATGCCATCATAGACCACAAACTGAATAGAGGGTGGGGAGCTAGAGGGAAGGCACGTGATCGTAGGTTGGTTGATCTCATCGAGGATTTCGGTCTTGTCGATAGATACCTGGTCGATCACAAGGGTGGGAAGATGTGGACGTGGGCTAATAGTTGGCCTTCTACCAAGGTAGTTAGCTACCTGGATAGAATGTTAGTTCGTAAAGCCGATATAGATCTTTTAGATTGTCCCACGTTCCACTGGTTAGGTTACTCGGACAACAAACCTGTTTGTGCCCGGGTAAATTTTGAAAATAGGCTTTGAATGGCGGGTTACTGGAAGTTTAACGTGTCCTTACTGGACAGGCAGGACTTCCGGTGCCAGCTAATTAACTTAGTGCAGCGGGCGTTAACTGGTGGAGAATAAGTGGTGCGAGAACCTTAAGAATAGTATTAGGTCTTTCACTACCAAGTTCAGCAATCGGCTCAAACTAGATAAGGCTAACAAGGTGAAGACACTTAGAGTTAATTACTCCCGGGCGGTGGCTGGTGGGGATCCCCTAGAGATAGTCGTAGCCAAGGAGGCCATGCAGCGGTCGAATAGCGATCGTTACATGGGCCAGGTAGTTAGACATAGGTTAAGCAAGATGTCTTCCGAAGCTGTGAACATGGGCGCAGAACTGCGCAAGGAAAAGATTCGCCGAGGCGGCAACCGGTACATTCGAGAGGTTCGCAACCCGGATGGATATACTCTTCGGTCGATTGACGACATGTGCAAGGCGTTTCGGCGGCATTTCGAGATTCTGTTTACCAAGGAGCCTGGTCTCCGTGATGAGGAGTTTCGTAGCTATTTGGCTGACTTCCCTCGGCTTTTGCTAGCTGAGAGGGAGAGATTACGGAGGGCGAAGTCTACGTGGCTTTGAAGACAGTCGGCAGAGGCAAATCGCCGGGTCTCGATGGTTTGCCCTATGAATTGTACTTGAGGCTGTCGCATATTTTTGTCCCGATCTTGACTGTTGTGTTCAACAACTGGTTCCGGCAGGGGTCCATCCCCAACCGGTTCACCAGGGGTGTGATCACGCTGTTGAGAAAAGGCAAGGATGTGGGGAAGGAGTTAGAGGGCTACCCGACCATAACTCTGCTAAACACAGGCGAAGATTTTGGCCAAGATCTTGCAAAACCGTTTGCAATTAGTTGCAGAGTCTCTGTTGGGACCTGAGCAGACTTGTACTGGTTAGGACCGAACAATTTAGTGCAACCTGCATCTGATACGCACGATCATAGAGGGGATAAAAGACGATGAACAAGCCGCGCCGATCAATTTGGATCAGTCCAAGGAATTTGATAGGTTTGACCATCGTTACCTGGTGGCTGTTCTGCAGGCCTCTGCAGGCCACTGGATTCGTAACCAACTTCCACCGCTGGATTAGCCTCCTATATCAATCCTCCACGGGTGTGGTACAGGTGAACGGAAAGTTGTCAAGCGTTCTGGCGTTGTCTACGTCGGTCCGACAGGGTTGCCCACTGTCGCCCCTACTTTATGCTTTGGCGTTGGAGCCCCTCCTTCGCCGGCTAAGGGACAGGGCGTGCAGTCCGTCCCTACGTGCAATCGCTGTTCCTGGTGGTGCTCGAGCCAGGGTTTCCGCATACGCCGATGACGTCACTACTTTCGTTTCCTCCCCGAGTGACATCGAGGTAGTACAGAAGGCGCTTGAACGGTACAAACAGGTGACAGGGGCCAAGATTAACCGCAACAAGTCGTCCGGCTTGCGGTTATGTGCCTGGAAGGGTGTTACCCTCTCGGAGCCCTTCGACTGGATGGACGGCCCGGTCCGCATTCTTGGAGTGTGGTTCGGGCCCGACCTACAGTTGGAGAAAAATTAGTCTGAAGTACTGGCAAAGGTCGGCGAGTCGGCCAAGTCTTGGCGTTGAAGGGGGTTGTCCTTAAAAGGTTTGGCTGAGCCGTGTGCTACATACGTCTTTCCTATTATCCTTTACCGGTTGTCAGTACTTCCACTTTGTAAATGACGTAGGGAGACGATCGAGCGTTTGCTATTCTCCATTCTGTGGAGAGGACGCAAACACTACGTCGACAAACGTGTCTGTTACCAACGTCCGTGTCATGGGGGTCTGGGAATGCCGTACCTGATGGGCCATAAGGTTGCGTCAAGGTTGGCTTTTCTCAGGCGAGTGATTTTGGAAGACTCATTGCTAAGGAGGATAGTGAGGGATATGTTCCCTAGCCTTACTATCACTTCCCCCATCTCGAAGCGGTGCCGTAAGCCTCTAGGGTGATCGAGTTTTCTCTTCGAATGTCTGGCGGCCCTGCAGCCTAGGAGAGTCTTCTATCGTGGGTTAATGGAGGGCGTCACGAAGGATGCATTACGGGACGTGCTCCGCTTGTCGGAGGATGAGTTTCGCTTGTTCTGGTCTTGGGCGCCAGGTAACGATTATCTCAGCAACTCTGAGTTTTCCCTCACCTGGCGATTGGCTCGAAATCGGTTGCCTCTGGCAAGGCCTTCATATGGAGCCTGGCGGATTTGCCAGATTCTGGACGCTGTGACCTTTGCACGCCTTCTACCATTTTTGGCGCGTTCACCCTGTATGGGACCGGGTCGGCGAGTTGACTGCATGTATTGTTCCGCGGGAGCTTGTGATCATTGGTCGTGCATTTGCATGAGTTAATGTATCGCCCCCGTTTTCTGGGATGAAGCGTATGCTGTTTCTGTCGCTGCTAACCACGGCTCGAATGGTGATTTGGATGACGCGATCGGAGGAAGTCTTGCGAGGTCTGCGTCTTTCATCTCAGGATCTGATCCGATATTTTCTGTTGATGCACAAAATAAGGATTAGAACTGATTGGAAACGTTTGACTTCGAGAGACTTCAGCAAAAGGTGGGTAAATGTGGCGAGCCTGGTTTGCGTGAACGGGGCTAGTCTTGATTTTCTTTTTTAGATCTGCTGGTTACATTGGGGTGGATTCCTTTGGAAGCATCCCCTGGTCAAGGTAGATTTCTTTTGTGTACCTAGTTAATGTGAATGAATGTGTTTATAGCCGGTACCCGGCTTTCTCTTTTGTTATGATCCAAGTCGAGATTCCTTCTCACAAGTTTGTTTTGGTCTCCTTTTTTCTCGGCTGGTTCAGCCTTTTATTGTCCCATTCCATTATTCTTTGACCCCCTCT
>JBBBDQ010000672.1:2122500-2312500 GCA_037127315.1 Ascarosepion bandense | reverse complement strand
CTATCATATCTATCTATCTATCTATCTATCTATCATTTCATTAATTCATCTATTCTTTCTTTCTTTCAATTTCAATCTGTTCATATCTATCTATCTATCTATCTATCTATCTATCATATCTATCTATCTATCTAAGTCTGTTCATCTATCTATCTATCTATCTATCTATCTATCTATCTATCTATCTAAGTCTGTTCTATCTATCTATCTATCTATCTATCTATCTATCTATCTATCTATCTATCTCTGTTCACAGCGAAGCAGATTCATTTTCTTACTATCTAGATTCAAATCTTTATAAGTCGATTCTTCCTGTCTCTTTATTTAAATCGATCTCACTACGGATATCTATCTATCTATCTATCTATCTATCTATCTATCTATCTATCTATCTATCTATCTATCTATCTATCTATCTATCATTGTCCCTTCACGTTACATAAACTCACACACAAACACATATATTTGCATATAATGAATCATTTTTCTAAAATATCGTCTATCCTGTTTCATAGCGGTTTGTTTCTACGTAGGAGTATCGATAGATGTGTGGGTATGTATATCCATGAAATATTTTTTTTCTTTTAAATATCAACAAAAGTTTATGTTGGGTGCCTGATGTGGTAGCCAAAAAAACAAAATTTACAACGAAAATAAGTGTTAGATTAACCAACGCATGCGCAGGTAGGCCGTCTTCTTCTTCCCTTCAATTTACAATGGCTTCTTCTCATTATCTCAGCCTCGAGTTAGCTTTTCTTTTGCTGTGTGTAATTTAGTTTAAGCCGAGAGGGATAGGTAGGCAGGTTGGGGTTCTAATCTAATCATTTTGTATATAAAATAATAATGGCTTCTTTGAGTGCGTGATAAGGGATATAAGAGAATGTAGATTCTTGAAGGTGTAAAAAAAGATAACATTCCAATTATTTCTGAATACAATACATTCACTTCGGGCATCGACAATAAAATATGTTTTGATTAAACATTTTCATTCCCGAACTGGTATAAATATACCTTTATTCGGTAACTGTTTCGATTTGCTTTTGTATGTATATAGATAAATATTCGTTTTTTATCAACTGGCTATTCGATGCAAATCGAATCTCTTACGTAGATTCATTTTAGATGGAAGCAGATTAGAATATATTAATCTATTTCTTGTTTATATGATGTTCAGCAACAAGGTGCCATGCATGATTATGCTTTACTGACGCAATTTCAGATAAATGTAAAAATCATTACATTATTCAAAGTGGATATCGACTCGGACCGACAAATCGGGGAGCCGAGTTCGAATTCCAGTTGAATTCCTTGCAGTCACTTACGCACAAATACCTTTGGGAAAGGTATTAATCCACCTCTTCTCTCCAGTTATGGGTTAATTAACAGGACAGATTGGGTTCTATAGCCTTGGTTGGCAACCAGTCTACCGCAGAGAGCGATGGCAACCTACTGCGGGAGAATCTTCTGCTCAGTCAGTCATGTCCCTTTCTAGACATGACCGCCTAAAGCGTGTATCGCGTATTGCATTTAACTGACTGACTGAATATAATAGTAGAAAACATGATTAAGACTTCTACTAGTCATAAAGAGGGGGATCAGTTTTATATTTTATGAAGTAATAAACTGTTCCCCACTAATTACTACCTAATAATATAATATATCTCTTCCCCCTCTAGCTGTGAATCAAATAACAGGACATATTGGGATCTATAGCCTTGGCTGGCAACCAGTCTACCGCAGAAAGCAATGACAACTTACTGCGGGATAATCTTCTGCCTAGTCAGTCATGTCTCTTTTAAGACATTATCGAGCAAAACGTGAATCACGTATGGCACTTAACTGACTCACTGACATTGTTCAGACTGTTGCCAGATTTACGACGTTTCAGCTGCTCTAAGTTCCGATTTTCATCAGGATCTGTCTATATATATATATATATATATATATATATATATATAATATTAACTATAGCAACAACAGTACCAATAGTAACAGAACTAATTCTGCCGAAACTAGTATTAATTAAGCTATAATTTAAATCGTCTTGTATAACCCACCGAGAACGAACTCGGAGGGGAAAAAAGGGGAAGTAAAAAAGAAACAAACGAAGTACATGAACAAAAAGTCAAGCACTCGTAAGAAGAAAAAAAAAACAAGAAAACCCTAACACTAAAGCGCTCAATAGGAAAGTAGGGCAAAGAAAGACAGAAAATCTGAGCAAGAGCCAAGATCCTACCACGGTTTCGCCCAACGGCTCGTCAGGGAAATTGGCTGACAATAAAGATTTAAAGTAGCAAATATATAGGTACTCCAATTAAAACAAAAAGAACACCAAAACACGAGAAAGGGGGGGAGATAAAAACTTTATTACAAAAAAACATATTAAGAGAACAATTAAGCGAAAGGCTTATTCATTACGCAATTTTTCATGTTTTAATTTGAGTTTCTATATATTTGCTACTTTAAATCTTTGTTGTCAGCCAAATTCCCTGACGAGCCGTTGGGCGAAACCGTGGTAGGATCTTGGCTCTTGCTCAGATTTTCTGTCTTTATATATATATATATATATATATATATATATATATATATATATATATATTAACTATAGCAACAACAGTACCAATAGTAACCGAACTAACTCTGCCGAAACTAGTATTTATTGAGCTATAATTTAAATCGTCTTGTACAACCCACCGAAAACGAACTCGGCGGGAAAAGAAGGGGAAGTAAAAAAAGAAACAAACGAAGTACATGAACAAAAAGTCAAGCACTCGTAAGAAAGAAAAAAAAAACCCAAGACGAAAACCCTAACACAAGCCTGACGAGCCGTTAGGCGAAACCGCGGTAGGTTGTTGGCTCTTGGTCAGATTTTCTGTCTTTATATATATATATATATAACTGAAGTTAACACATTATCAAAATAAAGTTCCAAGTATGAAATAAAATAAATATATTCCTTTCGACCCATTTTGAAAGAGTACATAGGGATCTACCTAATGATTAATTTCGGAAATGGCTATGTGAAACGATTCCATCTACAACTTCAATAATAATGAGAAAACGAAAGAATTTAACTTCAATTCGGAAAAAGCTGAGATAATTTAAAATATTTCGACTTCAACTAAGAAATGCATTAACGACTTTTTGAAAATCACTCTTTTTCATTATTTTGTACAGAAAACGCCAGATTAGGATAAAAATAAGAAATTTTATATTTTTTATTTAAACATGCTCGAATACACACGTGCATACTTTCATCTTTTTCGTTTTGGTTCTGATGAAGCCTTAACTTAGCGAAATAAATAATCTTATTGATCAAATCTTTCCTCTTTTTTCATGCAACATTTCCAATGTATCAAATTTCGAAACTTTTTCAGGATTTTAATATTCGATTTAAAATAACACACACACACACACACACACACACACACACACACACACACATATATATATATATATATATATATATATATATATATATATATGATAATCAATAAAGTCAGAAACATCTAAACTTTAGAAGGTGCCAATGAAAATGGTACAAACAAAATATTGAATGATGTTTGGATACATGTAACCTCGAATTATTAGGTTATCTCAAAAGTTCGTAAACACTTGCAAAAAATTAAAATTTTACTCGCAAAAACAACAAAAATTATTGCTCAAAATAAAGACCATCATTTTCCAAGACATTCTGCCATCGATCTGCAAGCTTTCGGATTTGGTCAAAGTACCATTCAGCCGGCTTTGAATCAAAGAATTCTTGACATGCTTCCTCGACTTCATCAAACGAGTCGAATCGGCGGCCTTTCAGAAAGTTTTGCATTGAGCGGAAAAGGCCGTAATCTGATGGAGCACAGTCAGGACTGTAGGCTGGATGTGGCAGAACCTCAATGCCGTCCAGCTCTTCAAACTTGTCTTTGGTCTTCCTGGTGGAGTGTGGCTTGGCATTGTCCTGCTGCATCAAAGCGCGCTATCGGTTGATCAGAGCCGGGTACTTTTGCTTCAACTTTTCGTAAACCCGCTCAAGTTGCTGACAGTAAAGTTCGGCACTGATGGCACGACCATTCGGAACCAACTGACAATGCACGATTCCTTCAAAGTTCCACCAAACGTACAACATGACTTTCTTGCTGAATCGATCTTGTTTTGGAATCGACAATGTCTATTGCCCTTTCTGAACCCATCGCTTGTCTTGATTGTGCTGGACCTGATAGACCCTTTTCGCAAGTGTTTACGAACTTTTGGGACAATATTTAACAGAAAACTAGACAACGATTTTAGATAATGAAGGAAAAAATGCGTCATATGACACGCCAATAAAGTAGTCGACAAAGTAGACAGAAAAAGAAAACCACGATTATCTAAAATAGGATCTTTGCGAATTGTTGACAATGAAGAGTTGCAAACAAGTTTATTGTTGTTTCTATTCGGGGTACCATAAGTCAGTCAGTAAAGTGTCATACATGAAGCACTCTTGGGCGATCATATCTCGAAAGAGACATGACTGACTGGTCAGAAGATCAGCCCACCGTAGGTTGCAATTGCTTTCAACGGTAGATTAGTTGCTAGCCAAGGCTATAGAACCTAATCTGTCCTGCTATTTAACCCGTAACTGGAGGGAAGAGACGGGTTAATACCTTTACCAAGGGTATTTGTGCGTAAGTGAATGCAATGGATTCAAATGAAATTCGAACTCGGCTCCCCTAACCGGCATTCGGTCGTGTCCGTCTAGCCCTGGTGCACCGTTACCGGCTTCCGTGGTTCGCTACTGGCGCTGCTGCACGTCGTCCGCCGTTTTGCCGTTAGCCGTTGCCATTTCCGCTGCCGCCGCCGATGCGAGTTGACAACGCCTACGACTACGACTACGACTATTAATTTCTCACATACGCGTTGTTTGTTGTTTGATTTTTATCGACGGCACAATATAGTAGGGTCAGTTGAACACTATCTGCGAGAAAAAGAGCTCCATTACGCCATTCACTCCACCAGAAATTTGTAATTTTCTCTATTGTTAAAGGAAATAAGGCAAAAAGGGACTACAATACATTTTCAATCAAATATTACAATCAAAGGGACAATATTATATTTACAATCACATATTACAAGCAAAGGGACTATATTATATTTACAATTAAATATTACAATCAAAGAGACTATATTATATTTACAATCAAATATTACAATCAAAGAGACTATATTATATTTACAATCAAATATTACAATCAAAGAGACTATATTATATTTACAATCAAATATTACATTCAAAGGGACTATATTATATTTACAATCAAATATTACATTCAAAGGGACTATATTATATTTACAATCAAAGGGAGTATATTATATTTACAATCAAATATTACAAGCAAAGGGACTATATTATATTTACAATCAAATATTACATTCAAAGGGACTATATTATATTTACAATCAAAGGGACTATATTATATTTACAATCAAATATTACAAGCAAAGGGACTATATTATATTTACAATCAAATATTACATTCAAAGGGACTATATTATATTTACAATCAAATATTACATTCAAAGGGACTATATTATATTTACAATCAAATATTACAATCAAAGAGACTATATTATATTTACAATCAAATATTACAAGCAAAGGAACTATATTATATTTACAATCAAATATTACATTCAAAGGGACTATATTATATTTACAATCAAAGGGACTATATTATATTTACAATCAAATATTACAAGCAAAGGGACTATATTATATTTACAATCAAATATTACATTCAAAGGGACTATATTATATTTACAATCAAATATTACATTCAAAGGGACTATATTATATTTACAATCAAATATTACAATCAAAGAGACTATATTATATTTACAATCAAATATTACATTCAAAGGGACTATATTATATTTACAATCAAATATTACAAGCAAAGGGACTATATTATATTTACAATCAAATATTACATTCAAAGGGACTATATTATATTTACAATCAAATATTACATTCAAAAGGACTATATTATATTTACAATCAAATATTACATTCAAAGGGACTATATTATATTTACAATCAAATATTACATTCAAAGGGACTATATCATATTTACAATCAAATATTACATTCAAAAGGACTCTATTGTATTTACAATCAAATATTACAATCAAAGAGACTATATTATATTTACAATCAAATATTACAATCAAAGGGACTATTATATTTACAATCAAATATTACAAGCAAAGGGACTGTATTATATTTACAATCAAATATTACAAGCAAAGGGACTATATTATATTTACAATCAAATATTACATTCAAAGGGACTATATTATATTTACAATCAAATATTACATTCAAAGGGACTGTATTATATTTACAATCAAATATTGCATTCAAAGGGACTATATTATATTTACAATCAAATATTACATTCAAAGGGACTATATTATATTTACAATCAAATATTACAATCAAAGGAACTATATTATATTTACAATCAAATATTACATTCAAAGGGACTGTATTATATTTACAATCAAATATTACAAGCAAAGGGACTATATTATATTTACAATCAAAGGGACTATATTATATTTACAATCAAATATTACAATCAAAGGAACTATATTATATTTACAATCAAATATTACAATCAAAAGGACTATATTATATTAACATATTTTATACTTATCAGTGTCCTTCGGAAGCAGGAAATGAATGAAGCTCCACTGTAGTTGTTGCGAATGATGGCTTTATGGATGAAAATGAATAGGGTAGTGAGAACTATAAATTTAAGTTGCTACTTAGTATAAGTGCTGATAACCCCTTTTTGTAGATAACATATAAAGTGAAAAGAAATAAGTCGTTTCAAACAAGAAATTTCTAACGACTTAAAATAGGCATGGGCAAATATTCATTTCAGAAAATATGTCAGTCAGTCAGTTAAGAGCCAAACGTGATACACGCTTGGCGATCATGTCTCGAAAGAGACATGACTGACTTGGCAGTAGATTATCCCGCAGTAGGTTGCCATTGCTTTTTGCGGTAGACTGGTTGCCAGCCAATGCTATAGAACCCAATCTGACCTGTTATTTGACTCATAGCTAGAGCGGGAAGAGATGTATTATATTATTAAATAGTATTTAGTGGGGTGTCAGTTTATTACTTCATAACAAGAGAAAACCGATCCCTTACTTTATGACCAGTAGACGCCTTAATCATGATTCCAACTATTATATTCAGTCAGTCAGTTAAGTGCCATACCTGATACACACTTTGGGCGATCATGTCTAGCAAGAGACATGACTGACTCGGTAGAAAATTATCCCGCAGTAGGTTGCCATTGCTTTCTGCGGTAGACTGGATGCCAGCCAAGGCTATAGAACCCAATCTATCTTACTATTTAATCCATAACTGGAGGGAAGAGACGGATTAAAACATTTCCAAAGGGTATTTGTGCGTAAGTGAATGCAAGGAATTCAACTGGAATTCGAACTCTGCTCCCTGATTTGTCGTTCCGGCTCAATATTAAAAGAAATAAATATAGATTTCTTCGAAGAAACTTAAATAAAAATAGAATAAAATGCTAAATAATGGAACTGTGTATTCATACCTCAGGGAAGAAGAAATTAAGCCGGACTGATACGGGAAACAAAATGTAATAAAGTAGTTTGACGACTCGAAAAAATTGGGATATTCTTTTCGGCAGTTCACGTCGGCAACCGTCTGAGTGGTTTGAAAATATAATAATTGTAACATTCGGACATATCGCACTGCCAAAGGATACTAGTCGATTCGTGGTCAATCCAAGACATGACGCAGATAGGGGTGAGGTAGAAAAGAAGCGGACAAAGTCAAAACGAAATAATTCCTTTCAAACAAGAAACTTTCAAAGGCTTAAAAATACACATGGTAAGCATTCATTAGAGAAAATATTTCAGTTAAGTGTCATATGTGATTCACGATGAATGACTGAGCTGAAGATTTTCTCGCAGTAGATTACCATAGACGAAACTATCGCCCGGTTCACACTCCACCCGCGTCTATTGAACAGGTGAAGAGGCTCATCCCTTGTTCCCTGTTTAGAATGTGGTTTCCGGTTTTCTCTTTTCCAATTTTTTCACTCCTTTTTCTTTTCAATTGAAGCAGATAGACTAAACTATCGCCCGGTTCACACTCCACCCACGTCTATTGAACAGGTGAAGAGGTTCATCCCTTGTTCCCTGTTTAGGATGTGGTTTCCGGCTTTATCTTTTCCAATCTTTTCACTTTCTTTTTTGTTTATTTTTTTTAACCGGAGTAGATAGACTGAACTATCGTCCGGTTCATACTCCACCCGCGTCTATTGAACAGGTGAAGAGGCTCATCCCTTGTTCCCTGTTTAGAATGTGGTTTCCGGTTTTCTCTTTTCCAATTTTTTCACTACTTTTTCTTTTCAATTGAAGCAGATAGACTAAATTATCGCCCGGGTCACACTCCACCCACGTCTATTGAACAGGTGAAGAGGTTCATCCCTTGTTCCCTGTTTAGGATATGGTTTCCGGTTTTCTCTTTTCCAATCTTTTCATTCTTACGTAGCCCCCTGCACATCAGTGGCGTTACCGTCTTGCTCGGGATGATATGATTAAAAAACAAAATTACTTTCTGCGGTAAACTGATTGTCTACCAAGGCTATAGAACACAATCTATCCCATAACTGGAGGGGGAAGTGACGGATTAACATTTTCCCCAAAGGTATTTGCGCGTAAATGAATGCAATGAATTCAACTGGAATTCGAACTCGGCTCACCGATTTCTCATTCCGAGCCGATATCCACTGCACTACAACGCACGAACATGTATATATATATATATATATATATATATATATATATATATATATATATATATATATATATATATATATATATATATATATATATATATATATATATATATATATATATATATGTGTGTTAAAAAGAATAAAATCAAGTGATCATGACAAAATGAGTATGAAACAATAGCAAGGTGACAGAACGCTCAAACGTCCAGTTCTTTAAAGCTACGTGTCTTGGACATCATCTTTTATGGCAGTGAAACTTGGATGCATCTTTTTAGAAAAGAGTGGAAGCAAGTCAGCTTTCTTGTGTGCTGCTTCCAACGAACCGTAAACATCTTTTCGTAGACATATTTCTCAATAGCTGTTCTCTAGAGACTGGGATTCCCAGCATAGACTTCATTTAATGCAAAGAAACTGGCTGGGAGAGATTGCTGAATAATTGTGTCCTCATTTATACAAAACCAAACTACATTCTTCTTCTTCTTTGTGCCCTGTCCCTTCAGGACGTAGGCGATCATGACTTTCCACGTTTCCCTATCCCTGCTGGCTCTGAGCACGCCTTCTCATGCAACCCCGCTTCTGTCATCCACATGCTCAAACACATAAATCTAGAATATAAATGTATAGAAACTATCATGACCACAAAATGAGTGATCAGTTTATATATTGATTATAATATAGAATGGATCCCCAATTTTATATCCACATTTTAATTTCTTATAAACAGTTGACATATAGACTCTTCTTTTATGTGCCACGTCCGTTCAGGATGTAGGCGATCATGGCTTTTCACGTCTCTCTATCTCTGGCGGCTCTTAGCACGCTTTCTTCTCTTACACCATGTAACCCCCGTTCCGTCATCAACCTGATTAGGTCCTTCAAATATGTTATCTGTAGGAAATTAATACTGATGCTCAGTATTAATTTCCTCATTTCTAAGACCTCATCATTGCTCACATGCTCGATCCATGATATTCGCAGCATCCTTCTGTAGAACCACATTTCAGTTGCTTCAAGTTTTTCCTTGGCCAGCATTCACTGCCATATTGTAGTAATCCAGTACTCTCTTCCTTGTTTCTAGCGAAATTGTCCTTACTCAACTTCTGGAATGCTTCCTTCGCCATGCCAATTCGCCTTCGGATCGAGGAGTCTAGGTATCAACCTATGTGACGGAGTAACTTCGAACGAATCATCTAAGGGCGCAAACAATGAAGAAGGGCCAGGCACACTTGAGGAAAATTTTACTTTGAACTTGGAAAGAACTTTGCGATGAAATGGCAAGGATAGAAAACCCCAAATTTGATAGAGACCGGAACCAAAAATTATCTGACCAAAATATGTGTGTGCTATCATTCTGGAATAAGCATGTCAAGAAGGGTCGGACCCTGTGACTTAAACATCATCCATACTGCGACTACATAATCTCTGGAATGAATCGCAGGTGCCTAATAAATAAGTGAAAAAGAAGGTTATACTTGCCACAAATTTGAAGTGTGTGTGTGTGTGTGTGTGTGTGTGAGAGAGAGAGAGAGAGAGAGAGAGTAGGGACAAATATAGAAATAGTGAGAAACCTGTGAGGATTCCAGCTGAATTCCTTGCATTCACTTACGCACAAATACCTTTGGGAAAGATATTAATCCGTCTCTTCCCTCTAGTTATTGGTTAAATGATAGGACAGATTGGGTTCTATAGCCTTGGGTGGTAACCAGTCTACCGCAGAAAGCAATGGAAACCTACTGCGGAATAATCCTCTGCCCAGTCAGTCATGTCCCTTTTGAGACATGATCGCCAAAAGCGTGTATCACGTATGGCACTTAACTGACTGAGAAACCCGCGAGGAAAAATATAAATTTATGCTTACCGCAAGTTCGAAAAGAGAGAACGAGGAAGATAGTCAGAGACAGAAAAACAGAAAAAAGAAAGATATCAAAAGAGACAGACAATTAAATAGAAATAAACGTGGGAGCGCGCGCGTGCGCGCTCGAGAGAGAGAGAGAGAGAGAGAGAGAGAGAGAGAGAGAGAAATACATAAGAATAATATAACTTTATAGTTATCACTAAATCAAAGATAGAATTGTTATGAAAGAGGGAGAAAAACCCAGAGAAAACGAGATAAAGAAAAAGATACTGAGATTGTAAAAAACTGGAAATAGAAAGAGAAATAAAAAAAGAGAGAAGCCAATAACAAAAAACACTATGCTTATTTCTTCTTTTTCTTTTATGTGCCCTGCCCTTTCATGACGTAGGTGATCATGGCTTTCCACATTTCCCTATCCATGGTGGCTCTTAGCACTTTTTCACCTGTTACACCACGCAACCCTCGTTCCGTCATCTACCTGATCAGATTCTTCAAATATGTTATCCGCTGCTTTCCATTGTCTCTTTCCCTCTCTATCTGGCCTGTTAGTATCAGGTTCTCCAAGCCCTCCTTCCTTATTGAATGTCCCAGGAACTTCAGCTGCCTCTTCCTGATGGTCACTATTATTTTCCTTTTCGTTTTCATCCTTTCTAAAACCTCATCATTGCTCACATGCCCAATCCATGATATCCGCTGCATCCTTCTGTAGAAACACATTACAGATGCTTCAAGTTTTTCCTTCATCTTCGAAGATATTGTCTAACATTCACTGCGATATTGAAGAACCGATATCTCATAACAATCCAGTACTCTCTTCTTTGTTTCTAGCGAAATTGTCCTGTCTCTTAATATTTTACTTAACTTCTGGAATGCTTTATTTGCCATGCCAATTCGCCTTCGGATCTCTAACGTAACTAGACTACTATTTCTTTATGTGCTCTGTCCTTTCAGGACGTAGGCGATCATGGCTTACCACGTCTCCCTATCCCTGGTGGCTTTTAGTACGCTTCATCCTGTTACACCACACAACACTCGTTCCGTCATCCACCTGATCAGGTTTTTCAAATATGTTATTCGCTGTTTTCCCTTGTCTCTTTTCCCTCTATCTGGCCTGTTAGTATGAGGTTCTCTAAGCCCTCCTTCCTCATTGCGTGTCCCAGGAACTTCAGCTGTCTCTTCCTGATGCTCAGTATTAGTTTTCTTTTCGTTTCCATCATTTCTAAGACCTCATCATTGCTCACATGCTCGATCCATAAGGTGGAAGAGAAGGAGAGAGAGAGACACACACAGAGAGAGAAAGACAGAAAGAGAGAGAGAAAGAGATAGAAAGAAAGAGAGAGAAAGAGAGAGGGTGAGAAAGAAAGAGAGAGAAAGAGAAAGAAAGAGAGAGATAAAGAGAGAGAAAGAGAGAGAAAGAGAGAAAGAAACAGATAGAAAAAGAGAAAGAGAAAGAGAGAGAAAGAGATAGAAAGAAAGTGAAAGAGAGAGAAAGAGAGAGAGAGAAAAGGAGAGAGAGAGGAAGAGATAGAAAGAAAGAGAGAGAGAAAGAGAGAGACAGAAAGAAGGGGTGATTTAGGCAGAAATAGACCAGAAATACAGAGAAATAGAAATCAATGAAAAAAGCCTAGGGTTATGCCTCTCAAATCTTCGAAGACACTCACACATATCCAGATACGAACACCATTGGGTAATTAGTCGAATGATGATTGATTATATTTCATGAAGGTAGGCTGAAAACTTCATATGATGGCGTGATTACAGAGCGGTGAAATCTTGCACGCATTCATTTATTTTCTTATTAGTAAGTGTCTTTTTTACAGTTAAACATCTGACTGTTTAAAGATTGCTTAAAATGTAAGGGCTTCTCTTTCAAATTTATAAAATTTGGCATCGTGTCATGGCGTCTCTGCAGTAAAAGGGCTTAGCACCCAATGACTTTTATGACCTCATTTTTAAATTAGGTGATGATGTTCCTGCTTTATCGAAAGTGCAAAAGTGGGCAATTGAATTTAGGAATGGAAAAAGAGTGTCTTGAAAATGACCCACGGTCTAGACATCTTGCAACTATCAACACCGATGAAAACACTGATCCTGTTCACCACATGGTGATAGATGACAGGCTATAAATCAAATAGCCAATGTTATTAGCATATCCGTGAGAGAGTTGAGATTTTCTGATCAATGAACTTAACATGACAAAGTTTGTGATCGGGGTGTTCTTCGTCTTCTGACCCCTCATAAAAAGCGTACCAAGCTGATCACATCATAGACAAATCTGACATTTTTGGGGTAAGGTTCAGCTGGTTTCCTTGAATGTTTTCTAACCCAGGATGAGTGTTGGCCTCATCACTTTGAGCCAGAGACAAAGAGACAACCCATATAGTAGAGACACCCCTCCTCATGTATTCTCCAAATAAGGCCAAGGTATGGAAGGTGATGTCCTGAGATTTTTGGAATGCAAAATACATTGTGTTTCATGACTATCTTCTAAAGGGGCACGCCATGAATGGAGAGTAGTGTGTCAAATTACTGAGGTAGTTACGAAACTCCCAGGAAACTTGATGAAAGGCCTCTTGTTTTATGAAGGCAATGCTCCAGCGCTCAAGCCTTTTGTTACATTGGCTTTAAACTCATTGATAACTCTCCCTCTTCACCAACATGAATAAACAACAATTGACTAGGAAACCAGTATCGCAGTTATGATGATATCATATCTGATGTTGGTGACTTTTTTGGCCAAAAAGAACAGCCTTCTTTGCCAAGATGTTAGTTTACCGGGAAAGAAATTCTGCAGATGTTAATAAAAGTTTAAATGAATGCATGCAAGATTTCGCAGCTCTAGCACCATACCTTTATAGTCAGTCTATCAACATTTCAGTCAATCGCCGTATTTCTTCTCTTCAACTAAAAATGAATAATACAGAAATTATATAAAAGACAAGAATGCGGGAATTGTACGGGGGGTGGTGATGAAAAGTTTTCAAGTCAGTCAAGAAAACAACGATGTAAAGTTATGCAACATGTTACGAGGATGCATTTATGAATAAAAATAATATTAATAATGTCTAAAAAGTTATAGTAAGGGATTCTATTGAGTCTTACTTGTTATTCCAAAAACGTTTTAATTCATTAAGTAGTCATAAAAATAAGGAAATTAGAAATAGAACGTTTGGAAGGTACTAGAATGATCGAGAAAATTCCAGTAGAATCGAGAGAATTCGAGAATATGCAAATTAGGTGTGATCCTCTATAAAAAGACATTTTGAGAAGAGAGTATTCAGTTGTTATAAGAATTTTAGTTGTTTAGTTGGCATTTGCCTCTACAACTATGATACTGTCAGCTCTCTGCCTTCGGGTAGAGGGCGTTTTCTGCTTCCGAGCAGAGAGCACTAACCCAGTCGTGGTTCCGCCGAAAGGTAGAATCACGACTCGGTAATAATAGACAGACATTTTTTCGCCCGGCTATATGGCCGGGAATACCCACAATAAAATGACCATGTGTCACATCCAGCCTTACGTGGGAAGGCTAGTAAATACAGTTGTTATAAGAATTTTAGTTGTTTAGTTGGCATTTGCCTCTACAACTATGATACTGTCAGCTCTCTGCCTTCGGGTAGAGGGCGCTTTCTGCTTCCGAGCAGAGAGCACTAACCCAGTCGTGGTTCCGCCGAAAGGTAGAATCACGACTCGGTAATAATAGACAGACATTTTTTCGCCCGGCTATATGGCCGGGAAGACCCACTATAAAATGACCTTGTGTCACATCTAACCTTGCGTGGGAAGGTTGGTAAATACCTTTGTTAGAAGAATTTGCACACATTATCAACTTCAGCACGCTTAGCATATCGTTTTCCCAGTATATTTAATCTTTTCGAAACAAGCCTCGATGCTTGCCGAAAGAAATTCTGCTCTGCTAGTGTTTTCATTTCCGAATCAGTCCAAGTTCTTTTCCTCACTTTTCAAATTCAATTTAAGACACAGAATCAGGAGATGAGTAATGGATAAAGTATAATCTGGTGAGTATTATGAGTAGCCGCTACCCTGGAACCCTTAAATTCGTCAAGACATTCAGTCCTATCACCAGTAGTTGTCACCACTGTCTCAATCGTTCCTTTTCTTTCAACTCCTTTAACCAACACAGTAAATTCGTGTAAAGATCTCGTTTTAAAGACAACTTATCGAATTGCTATCATAATAACACAGACAACTTTTAATAGTTTTGTTTCGAGACAAAGGTTCCCAGCGTTTTAAGTGTATTTCAGTCAATATTTGTACATAGATTATTTTATTCACAGATGTGTCAGTTTGTTCTGGGAACATTCGCAATCTTTTCAAAGAAACATTGTGAGTCTAACCTCCCAGAACTTGTCGTCTACCTAAGTAATGAACTAGTCTAAGGGCTTCATGATCATTTAAGTTCTTCCCTTTATGGGAATTTTGCAATAGTAAAAATGAGTAATCCGATGTTTCAGGTCCAAGGGTATACAGAGGTTTTAATCGGACACCCCAACTAAAGTGTACCAATTAGTGACCGGTATGCAACCCACTATTTTTTTTGCGTTAAATTACTGATCATAAAACCCCTCACTATACTCGAATACCCAATATATACTTGTAAACGATCTTCTATATATCTGTTTTGTGATCGATTATAAAGGTTTGTTTGCGTAATTTTATTACTTTGGAAATTATTTCTGTTGAACATTATTTAATCCCAAAAGAGAGATTTTCTCAAAGTGGTTCTTAGTATACATTATCAGGTAAACTAAACAAGAGCAGAATTGGTTTATTAGATGTGTATACAGTGTTCATAGTACAACAAACACAAAAATTGTAGTCTAAGGAGCATGCGTCGTTGGCTTGCTGCTCCACCCCAGCGATACTTGGAGTCTTTATTTCAGGGAGGAGACACGCCTCAGAACCTTTCATCTACGCTGTACGAGACGCATTCTTGGCCTTAATTAGTCCGACCGGTCTCCAATGCCGTATCCACCCCCCGTGCTGGATTACCTATCCTGTGTACCTTCTTCAACAGAATCGGCTTCATTGACTTTGACATTTACACCGTTTACTCTATAGGAGGATTCCGATTCCCGTTGAGTTCATTATAGTCATTTACGAGCAAATAAACTTGATAAGGGTGTAAATCCACCTGTTGTTCTCCAGCTATGGGTTAATTATTAAGACTTTTATCACCAAACCAATGTCTCAAAAAAATTCTTACTATCCGAAACTTTTTCTGGCTTTAAATAACCAACAAAAGCTATAAAAAAGAAACAATAAACAATAAATAAATAATTCCTTGTAGTTCTATTATGCTTATCATGTTTGCTAAATATTAGGAAAATCTCAATAGAAACGAAGAAAAGAGTGCTAGACTGCTACGTGATGTCAGTTCTTCAATACGGCTGTGAATGCTGGACAATATCATCGAAAATGAGGACAAAACTGGAAGCGGCCGAAATGTGGTTCTACAGAAGGATGCTACGGATATCGTGGACTGAGCATACAAGCAACGACGAAGTGTTAGAAAGAATGGCAACAAAAAGGAAATTGATGCTGAGCATCAGGAAGAGACAACTGAAGTTCCTGGGACATGCAATGAGGAAGGAGAGCCTGGAGAACCTGATACTGACTGGTCAGATAGAAGGAAGGAGAGACAGAGGAAGGCAGCGGATAACATATTTGCAGGGTCTGATCAGGTGGATGACGGAACGGGGGTTGCCAGGAGCAACAGGAGCAAACATACTAAGAGCCACAAGGGATAGGGAGACGTGGAGATCCATGATCGCCTACGTCCTGAAGGGACAGGGCACATAGAAGAAGAAGAAACATTATAGGTAAAATTAATCCGGTGAGAAGACAAACCCTTGTCTCACGCTTCCCTCTATATTTTTTTCACTTGCTTAATTCATTTCTCTATCCGTATACAGGCTATTTGTTCTAAATAAATCACTTGCACACACACAATCACACACACTTATATATATATATATATATATATATATATATATATATATATATATTGTCATCCGTAGACAGATCTCTTTCGCTGTATCACTGCTCATCAGTACGGCTTAAGCTCTATAATACTCATTATATTGAGCACTGTTTATAATAAAATAAATGCTAGAGTACTCAAAGTAAAAACACATTGAGTACTTTTCATTTGGAATTATATATATATATATATATATATATATATATATATATATATATCGGCATGCAGTGTGGGTATAGAAGAAGCCAAATGAGTATCCTGTACATACAATGGTAGGATAACTCTCTAAGAGAGCTATAAATATATATGTATATAAATACATATAGAACAAATCTAAGAAAAATTAAGGCAGACACGTTATTTCATGGTAAATCGGAAGTATGGGCCTATTTCAGGCGAACCATCATCAGCTTTCGTCTTCATTGTACAAAATTGTGCAAAATCCTTTGCACAGTAAAGACGGAAGCTGATGATGGTTCGCCTGAAATAAGTCCACACTTCCGATTTACCATGAAATAACGTGTTTGCCTTAATTTTCCTTATATATATATATGAGAGAGAAAGAAGGATTTTTTATTTTTAAATCTTGTGGAAATGTATTTTCAATCTTGTTAAATTCAGGACCCATGTTGCCTATCTGCAATAAGCTATTAATATTGGAAACACCGAAACATGACGTGTTTATTTTTGTATGGGTCGGTATTTCCACCTGAGGACAAAGTGTTACTTGCCGCTACTTCTTCCTGGAATCAGTGGAATATATGCGTGCGCAGTGAAGCTCGTTACGCATATACGTACTGGCACCCATAGCCACACACACGCATGTACACAAACGTAGACATACGCACAATATCAACTTTGCAGGGGGCGGGTGTGTTTGTGTTCATTTCTGCGCGTGAATAGAAATTAGAAAAGAAAAGTAGAATAAGAATAGAGAAAAAATGTTTTTTGATGGAGGAAAAATAAGAAAGCTCAAGCAAAAATGAAAAGAAAAGCAGATGAACAGAAAGGAGAGGCCAGATGGAGACAAAAGGAAGGCGAAGAAATATTTTTGAGTTTTGTGTTTTACTACTCCTTTACCCCATTGAGTTTTAAATGTTTTTTTATATATAATTTTCTTTTGGAGCGGGAAGTAGATACAAGTTAAAGATTAATACCTGATCAGACATCAAAATGATGTAAAACAGAAATCAGGACAATGTGAATGCAGGCAGCTTTTAATACGTGCCTATTTTATTTCAGGAATATCATATGAAATGGTGTTGAAGGAACACGAATCAACGCTAAAAGTATCCCCCTGGTATTGTTGCTCCTGGTGTTTAATGTAAAAAAAGACGATAGACATGGTTAAAGGAATCCAGAGGAAGCCAGACCACAAGAGGTATAATAGTAATCCATTAACGATCTCAAAGTAAAATAACGAAAGGTCTAACAACTGTCAGACTGTAGAAATAAGAATAAACACCAATACAGTTGCAAAGATGAGTTGATTCTTAAATCACACATTACGAAGTTAAAGTTCCTCTTTACCGAGTCCATGTTAGGAGGTTGTAAAGTTGTAACAAAGACCTCGGATATCTCTTGAATTGTTGTCGCTGTTTAGAACTGCAGAAACGAATGGTACTTTGCGGTTGGTGTTTATGGCAACTTCAGTATCAAATGTCCTGATTATGTCTTCGGTGTCATGATCTACAACAGGATAAAATACCCTCGTTCTTAAACAAGCCTAGAGAAAAATGATTACTAAAAAAGCTGACATACATTTAAGTCCAGTTACCTAGATGAAAACTATGACCAATGACAGCTCCTATACCAGCAGTATAGAAGTTCTTTACTGGATTCCGTCCAGCAGAATTCTGGCCCTCTACCAACCTGATCTCGCAAGACTACACTGTGTGGTTTCTTTTCGAGCTATCACTGACAAGAACTGATACCATGTTATAAAATCCTTCAGGCTGCTATCAAAAAGGTGTGAACCAAAATTCCCAAAGAAATCGTGGTTAAGAATTCTGCAGCTTTTCCAGGAAGTATTAACGTTTTAACTGAAAGTAATATCAGCTACATTTAAGAAATTATTCGTTCGGTTTTGTTGTCATTTTTTAAATTTGCAATTTTGGATGTTTTTCTGTTTTTTGCTCGTTTCGATGAAGTTGATTCTGAGTTACTTATTCGGAGGGCTTACGGCCATATACACAGCTGCGCTCGATCACCGAAGTTAAGCAAAGTTGAGCCTGGTCAGTACTTAGATGGGTGACCACTTGGGAATACCAGGTGCTGTAAGCGTATAGTGACGGATGTGTGTTGTGGTGCAGTGGATATCGGCTCGGACAGAGAAATCGGTGAGCCGAGTTCGAATTCCAGTCGAATACCCTGCATTCACTTAAGCACTGCTGCTCTTGGGAAAAGTATTAATCCGTCCCTTCCCTCTAGTTATGGGTTAAATAACAAGGGTAGGACTTGGGGACCCTACCCTTAAAACAAATACCAATGAATCTTGATACTCGAAAAGAAAAATGTGTTACTAGAAACAAAACCAATATAAAAACAACAATAAATTGTTGAAAGAAAAAGGTATTACAAGCAATAAATAAATAAAATTTAGTTGGCATTAAATGACCCGCCGAAGTAGATATGCTATAAAAACAAATCAACCAACCAACAACCTATTCGGAACTGCTATGAGACGATATTGCGATTCCCTTTTCAGATGACCTCTGTGTAATTATGCTTTTTTCTTTTAATTATATCGCCCCGAGCAAGGCGTAACGCCACTGATGTGCAGGGGGCTACATAAGAGAAAAAGATTAGGAGATTGAAGAGAAGGATAAAACAGTTAGAAAGGAGCAAGGGAAGGATAGGAATACAGGTGTGATGACAGTTGCTAAGGTAAAGAGAAAGGAAAGGATCTACAGGACAGTGTGGAAAGAAGTGAGGTCAAGTAGTTAAGAGATGAGTATTAACCTTGCATTTAAATTCCTGGAGGTTGTAGCCGTCAGGAAAGCAAGAATAAGGAAGCGAATTCCACACGCGGGAAGTGCGAGAAAAAAGCTGAAGGAGTAGAATTGTCGTTGCATTTTGTTGATCTAACTGTGAATGGTTTGAGACCCAGATGCCAGTCTGGTTGCACGAGTAAACACCTTTTGCGGAGGAACCAGTGACTTGAGTTCGTTGGAGTAGAAGCCATGGAAGTATTTATAGAACAGATAAAGGGAAACACATATATACAAATCTACCATCCACCCGTGTTTTGAATACTGTTGCCACATCTGGTCGGGTGCCCCTGCTATTCTCCTCGGGCTTCTTGACAAAATACAGCGAAGAATCTGTAATGTGATTGATACCGACGTGACGGCTTCCCTGTGCCTCTTCTATAAATACTTTCATAGCTTATGCTCTGATGAACTTAAATCACTGGTGCCCCCTAGGTGTAAGTTCGCACGAGATACTAGATTGGCAACTAGGTCCCACCCTTTTACAGTCAAACCGATGAAATGTAATAGCAATTTCTACTCCAACAGCTTCTTTTCTCGCACTTCCTGCCTGTAGAATTCCCTTCCGCATGTTTGCTTCCCCGACGGCTACAACCTCCAGGAGTTTAAATGTAAGGTCAATAGACACTTCGTAACACATTTACCCTCCCATTCTCTCCAACTCTCCCCCTATGTACATCCTAACTCGTCTGTCGCCCTGTGTAACCCCCTGCGCTATAGTGGCAGTGGAATGCCTTGCTTGGGGTGACATGATTAAAAAAAAGAAAAAGAAAAAAAACATCCCGTCGGTGGGAAAGTGGCTGTAGTTTTTTTTTTTTTAATCATATCACCCCGGGCAAGGCGGTAAGGCCATTGGTGTGCAGTGGGCTACGTAAGAGTGAAAAGATTGGAAAAGAGAAAGCCGGAAACCACATCCTAAACAGGGAAAAAGGGATGAGCCTCTACACCTGTTCAATAGACGTGGGTGGAGAATGAACCGGGCGATAGTTTAGTCTATCTACTCCAATTCGAGCCGCCATTCAGTACCTATCACATTCTGATTTTCCTTTGGAGCCTGTCAAGAATACGGAGATGAACAGAGGGTACCCGTACCTGTTAATCAAATCTACAGATTTATGTCCAGTGGTGAGTTTTTTTTATCAACAGTTCTTTGACTTTTTCTATTTCTCAATGTTCCTTTGTTTATTATTTTCATTAGTGTTGTTATTATTAATATTTTTATTTTCTGGATAGTTTTAATTTGCAAATCAATGACTATTTGAGTTTCTCGACATTTTGTGAGTAAATTGTTAAAGTTTTGAGGGCAATATGCTGGTGGTATATCTATTAGCCACTTGCAAAGAGAATTCGCCAAGTGGGATCTGAATTCGACCGATTTGGTTATGTTCACTTTTAGAAATTATCTGCATGTTTCCATGTCTTCCCGACCCCAGTTTTGACTTAAATAGCTTTTGTGACCTGGGGCCTGGCAAGGGACAACAAAACCAAACTCGAACGGGTTAGTCGTGATAGTAGTATTTAATACTCAGCTAGACAAGTCACTGCTATAACATTATCCTCTTCTCTTTCTAGGCAATTACCCAGGAAAACCTATCATGAATGGACTGACCCATTCGTGATATAAAGTAACTGGCTCTTACCACAACCAAAGCAGAAGAAACTAAGACTTTTAGTCATGAGTGGAAACCAGTGTAGGAGTAGAGAAGTCTGATTCCAAAACCAATTCGTCTGCAGCCCTGACTAGGGGTGTAACATGTAACTATTGAAAAGATTAAAGCGTTCAATGTTAACATCGGAGTGGAGTTCTTCTTCTTCTTCTATGTGCCCTGTCCCTTCAGGACGTAGGCGATCATGGATCTCCACGTCTCCCCATCCCTTGTGGCTCTTAGTATGTTTGAGCCTCTTGCTCCTGGCAACCCCCGTTCCGTCATCCACCTGATCAGACTCTGCAGATATGTTATCCGCTGCCTTCCTCTGTCTCTCCTTCCTTCTATCTGTCCAGTCAGTATCAGGTTCTCCAGGCTCTCCTTCCTCATTGCATGTCCCAGGAACTTCAGTTGTCTCTTCCTGATGCTCAGCATCAATTTCCTTTTTGTTGCCATTCTTTCTAACACTTCGTCGTTGCTTGTATGCTCAGTCCACGATATCCGTAGCATCCTTCTGTAGAACCACATTTCGGCCGCTTCCAGTTTTTTCCTCATTTTCGATGATATTGTCCAGCATTCACAGCCGTACTGAAGAACTGACATCACGTAGCAGTCTAGCACTCTTTTCTTCGTTTCTATTGAGATCTTCCTGTGTGTTAGTATTTTGCTCATCTTCTGGAACGCATCCTTTGCCATGCCAATTCGCCTTCGGATCTCCGTGTCGCACTTTCCATCTCCTGTTAGAACACTTCCTAGGTACTTAAATTCTTGGACTTGAGGAATTAATAAAAAAATGAGAGTGGAATTATTTATAATACAATTCTTTTTGGTTTTGATGTTTTCGTGCTTTTTTTTTTTTCGTTTGATGCTTTCCAGGCCATTTGTAGCGGTTATTCTTCTCGAGAGAAATAATGAATATTCGAGATCGGAAAAAAATATCGTCGGAACTGATTTATTTTATCTTCAAGAAACTTAAATGGGCGTCTATTTCTTCTTCTTCTTCTTCTTCTTCTTCTTCTTCTTCACGGCTGTAATTAAAATCAAGTTGTCACGAAATGATCGTCTGTATTTTGATATCTGTCTAAGTTAATGGAATTAAAAAGAAAAAAAAATATGATAGGAAATAAATTAATGTCCGAATAATTTTGAAAAATATTCAAATACAGCGGCCAAATGAAATTTATATGCTCGCAGGAAATAAAAAGAAGAAGCAAATTTATATCAAATAACACACACACACACACACACACACACACACACACACACACACACACACACACACACATATATATATATATAAAAGAGAAGAAATGATAAATAAAATGTTGTATTATTATTTTCACGTAAATGATTTAAAGATATGTTTGTGTGCTCTCTAGAAGGTCCCCACGCGGAGTAGTTGTAATCGGAGCATAAGGTGAGAGTAGAGTGCCAGTTGGGAACAATTTTAACAAATTAAAGATACTCATTGGACAACGTGTTGATGGCCGATAAAGAAAGATAGTAAGCGAAAGAGAGAAGAAAATACACTTGTCAGTCAGTTAAGTGTCATACGTGATACACGCTTGGGCGATCATGTCTCGAAAGAGACATGACTGACTGGGCAGAAGATTATCCCGCAGTAGGTTGGTATAACTTTCTGCGGTAGACTGGTTGCCGACCAAGGCTACAGAACCCAATCTGTCCTATTATTTGACATAGCTAGAGGGGGGGAAAAGATGTATTATATTGCTAGGTATAATTAGTGGGGATCAGTTTATTACTTCATAATAATATAAAAATGATCCCCCACTTTATGCCCAGTAGAAACCGCAATCATGATTTCCACTATTATATTCAGTCAGTCAGTTAAGTGCCATACGTGATGCACGCTTGGGCGATCCTGTCTCGAAAGAGACATGACTGACTGGGCAGAAGATTATCCCGCAGTACGTTGCCATTGCTTTCTGCGGTAGACTGGTTGCCGACCAAGGCTATAGAACCCAATCTGTCCTGCTATTTAACCCATAAGGAAGAGACGGATTAATACCTTTCCTAAGGGTATTTGCGCGTAACGTGAATACAATGGATTCAACTGGAATTCGAACTCGGCTCCACGGTGTCTCGTTCCGAGCCGATATCCACTGTACCACAACGCACATCCTTGGACAACGTGTTGATGGCCGATAAAGAAAGATAGTAAGCTAAAGAGAGAAGAAGATACAGTTGTACGAGGACATAATATATAGGCATTAGCAAGAGGAACAGCCCAAGATTCAAGCTGAAAATAGTGCACATGTAAAACAAGCACATACATATAAATATTTTAGAAGTATTTGAGTAAAAAATAAAAATTCTGCGATAGAAATCCGAAGTCGTATTAGAATAATTAAAAATGACTTCTAAAAATTCAAGAAAATGTCGTAGAAAACAAAAAAATAATACTACAATTTTATGTAGTATCAATCCCCATAAATGACAAAGTATTCATCATTTACATTGTTCGGATTGTTGTCTTCATTTTTATTGCCATGTTTTCGACATTTCGGCCGTTGTGCGCTCCGGCCTTCTTCAGGTGCTAGGAATTTCGAACCGAAACCTTTATTTTGATAGCTAGGGTATATAATTCTCATTCCATATGTGATACCAATTCCAGTAGTTATGTTGTTATCTCCCTTTCACTTGACTCTTTAAGTTATTTGTTTACTACTGCGGTAGCCTGTAGCCTGGGACTGAACTTACAACTCTTTGGGTCAAGCCACTGCAACTAACACAATACTATATCTACTGGGCCATGTGTCTTTGGGGACTGGCATCGCACATGGCTCATGATCAATATCTGGCTATAGCTGTGATGAAAAAATAGTTAAAAATTTATGATAACTAAGGTGGAAGTGGCATAACACTTGGAAGGAGAACAATTTACCCCAGTGATCAAAAAGTGTTCGGTTCTAAATTCTAACTCAGGAAAAAGGCCGGAGCGTAGAACTGCCAAAACATCGCGAATATGGCAATAAAGATGAAGCCAACAGTCCGAACAACGTAAACGGCATATTACTTTTTGTACTAGCACTGATACTACTAATAAGTATGTGAGGGATAACCTGAAGCAATTGACCCTCTTGTATCAGGTTTCACGGTATTAGCATCCACTGAATAAAAACAGTGGGCCAATATTTGCAATGCGAAATCTGCAATTTTTTATGAGAAATAAACTTCAAAAACATTGATACAGATACCACCCAGACCCGCTTCCAGACATTATAACCGTAAGAATTTTATAGGACTTCTGTGAGTTTTTATGGCGACCCAGACACGCAAATATCAAAGCGAACTACCCAGACATAGTGATCAAAGACCAAAAAAGTAGAATGTACTTTCTTAACATGGCAATTCCTGTAGACAGTTATGCAGCTTTGAAGATCATCAAAAACTATCAAAGTACAAAGCCTATTGAAGGGAAATTTAAAACGTGACACACGAAGACACCAATACAGTTTATGTTTATAGCCCTAGGTTTGATTTGAAAATATTTTGACAGATTCCGAGAAGCGATCCCTGGCAACCCCCGTCTTACAAACTACAGAAAATGATTTTGACAAACATACCTTGTAGCGGATAAGAAATTAATTAAAATCAACTCTCTTCCTCACTCTTACAAAAATTCACAACGATGTGTGAAATCCTGGTTTTACCAAATAGAAAAAAGATTGACCAGCTCCTTTACGAAAGAAGTCGTAACCAGATTTCGCAAGTAGATGTTAAAATGATTTTTGACCAATGAGAGCGACTTGTAAGACTTGGAAGGACTTGGCGATCCAGTGTGAAATTCAAAAGAACTATATAAATGACCTCGGCGTCAGTCAAGAGTCAGAGACGGGATCAGCGAAAGAGAGACACCCATCTAAAATATAACTTCAAACTTCAAGTGACCCGGACATTGTCCTTTTTCTCTTTCTCCTTATCTCTTTCAACAATTACTACTAGAACATTTTCAACGAACTCTACCCTTCACCTCTTAATAATGTTTCTAATTGAACATTAACTCCTACAACTTATGTTATTCCTCCTTTTAATAAATTTCTATTTTAATATTTAAAAAGTATATTTTATTATTCTGCTCTTCTACACTAATCCACACATTCCAACTGACAATCAACCTTCTGATGATGAAAAACCTTCTGATAGTGATTCCGATGATAATTTAGCATTACAACTTGTAAGCTGTAGGGAGTTCTGTTAAGTCTGAGACAAGGCTGAATAAAACAAGCATTAACCAGCTCCCTACGCTACAACCTCACATCCAAAGTTCTGCACTAGCTCAGACTTGTTAGACTCTCTGCCTTCGGGCAGAGAGAAACCCGGAGGAGAATATGCCGAAGGGCAGAGTCACGTATAGGTAAAAAAACAGAGAGGGGCCCGACCCTGCTTTATGCAAGGTTTACGGGAAATTTTTGATATAGCTTCACCCGTTAAAACGACCTTGTATCTCATTTTGGAGGTTCTTGCCAGTAGAAGCTGAGATATTCATCTCAAAATTCACAGAAGGGTCTGCAATGTTATCAGTCCTGACTTGGCATCTCAACTTCAGTTACTTTCTCACCGACGTGGCATGACTTCCCTCTGTCTTTTCTACAAATATTTTCATGGCATCTGCTCAGACGAGCATATTTCTCTGTTGCCCCGTTCACGAGAATTTAATCGTGCCACTAGATTGGCATCAAGTTCCCATCTTTTTACTGTTGAAATAGTTAAATGTAACCACCACTTCTACTCTAATAGTTTCTTTGCTCGCACTTCCATCCTTGTAACTTCCTTTCCGTTTACTTGTTTCCCTGATGGCTATCATCTTTATTTAAATGCAATATCAATTGCATTTTCTTGAATCCCATTCATCTTTTATCCTTTCTACACCCCCCCACTGCACCAAGTCTTTTCTTTCACTATATACCCCATGCACACTAGTGGAGATCCCGCTTTGCTTAGGGTAAAATGATTAAAAAATTCATCATCACGCAAATATCGAAGGGTTTGAGTGGATATCAAATAAAAATAACGATAGCAATATGATGTCTTAAATGTTAGATGCGTATAAATAAAAATACTTTTTGGATTAAAAGCTTGTAAGAAGACACACCAGATATACAAAAATAGGAAGAGGCGTAAGACAAGGATGTTTCTTTTCACCGGATCTATTCAACTTTTGCAGCGAGGCTGTTTTGAGGGCACGAGATGATATGCCAGGATTTGTCATCGGAGGCCACAATTTGCACAACGTAAGGTACGTAGATGATTGCAAACACGGAAAGGAAACTACAAGACCTCCTACAGAAGGTAGCTGAAGAGTGACAAAAAAGGACTACAAATAAACTGCAAGAAAACGGAATGCATGATCATCAGCGAAAAAAGCAACCCAAAATGCCAAATATAGGTGGGAAAACTAAAATGAAGCAGGTATAAAAATTTAAATACCTGGGAAGTGTTCTAAGATAAGATAGAAAGTGCGACACAGAGATCCAAAGGCGAATTGGCATCGCAAAGGACGCGTTCCAGAAGTTGAGTAGAGTATTAAGAAACAGAACAGTTTCACTAGAAACAAAGAGGAGAGTACTGGATTGCTATGTGATGTGGGTTCTTCAATATGGCAGTGAATGTTGGACAATATCATCAAAGATGAAGAAAAAACTTGAAGTAGCTGAAATGTGGTTCTACAGAAGGGTATTGGATATAAAATGGGGGACCAATTCCATATTACAATCAATATATAAACTGAACCCTCACTTTGTGTCCACATCAGTTTCTACACATTTATATTCCTGAGATCCAAAAGCACAAGGACGCATTCCAGGAGCTGAGTAAAGTAGCAAGAAGCAGGACAATATCGCTAGAAACAAGGAAGAGAGTACTGGATTACTATGGGATGTCGGTTCTTCAATATGGCAGTGAATGTAGGACAATATTTTCGAAGATGAAGAAAAACCTTGAAGCAACTGAAATGTGGTTCTACAGAAGGATGCTGTGCATATCATGGACCGAGCATGTAAGCAATGATGAGGGTTTGGAAAGGATGGAAACGAAAAGGAAATTAATACTGAGCATCAGGAAGAGACAACTAAAGTTTCTGGGACATGCACTGAGGAAGGAGGGCTTGGAGAATAAGATACTAACAGTTCAGATAGAGGAAAAAAGAGACAGAGGAAAGCAGCGGATAACATATTTGACGGGCCTGTGCGTGTGGATGACAGAACGGGGGTTGAGAGCCACCAGTGATAGGGAGACGGGGAAAGCCATGATCGCCTACGTCCTCTAGAGACAAAGAAGAAGAAGAAGAAGAAGAAGAAGAAGAAAAAGAAGAAGAAACACACAAAGACTATATTTTTGATAAATGTTGATGTGGTTCGACAGATGGATGCTGAGAATAATATGGCCGGCATCTGCTAGCAACAAAGAGACTAAGGAAAACCGAAACAAAAACGGGACCAGAGAGAACTGAAATTTGCGTGACTAATAATTAGGAAAAGAGAATTTGGCATTGGCAGAAAATACCGAAGGTAGACATTGATGTCAAGTAATGTACATAACGAACTTCTTGATCACTTACGTCTTAAAGAGATACGGTACATAAAAAAAAAATAATTGATAGTCATTAGATGTGTATATTTGTAGTGAACTAAACAAGTTCTAGACTTAAAGATTCAAATGCTACGCACTGACTCCCTGGTTTTGTTAGAAATAAACGAATTTACTCGACTGACAAACTTTGCTTAACACACAAGCAAAAGCGAATCCAAAAACAAACCTATCGAAATTTCATACCTAGATGCGAAGTGTTTTTCGGTCAATAGAAAACTAGAAAACATCTAAAAGCAAAATAGAAAGACCAGAATCACATCCGGGAGGGAATTTCCAAATGACCTTCTGGAGCCCCAGAAAACGAAATAAAAAACGAAGCAAAATCGGTTGTCGCCAGAGAGTTAAGATGACGAGCACAATCAACATGTCCCTCGACAAACGTCAAACGATCGTTATGATTACTGTCTCTATCTTTCTCTCTCACATCTTTCATTTTCATCATTCACCCTGAGCAATAACTTCAAAAACAATCCTAAACAGCAATAAACGCCCATACATACATACATACATACATACATGCATACGTTCTTGCCTACCTACACATAAACTCACTCTTGCAAGGAATACTACGAACATTTCAACGAACTCTTGATATCCTTTTCCATGCAGTTTTCTCGATGAAGGTTAATTTCTACCAATTCATATTATTCTTTCCCATGACTAAATTTCTATTAAACTTACGAAAGGAATACTTTTATTCTTACACACATTCCAATCTTTCAATCTTTAACCTTCTGATGATAACGAATCTGTAAGTTACAGGGAGTTCGGTTATGTTTGAAACAAGGTCGTATAATAAACATTAACCACCTCCCTATCTAAACTTATTTATAAATGGAACTTTGTCTGTGTGTGTGTGTCTGTGTGTGTCCCCGTTACCTATAGACTCCGAAACGGCTGAACCGATTTTCTTGAAACACCACCACCTTTAAGTAAACAGCGCAACGAAAAGCACAGGGCGAATAAGTCTACGAAAACTGATTTCTAAACACTAATCCTAACTAAACTTTTTTATAACTGGAACTTTGTGTGTTTGTGCCTGTGTGTGTCTGTGTGTGTGAATGTCCGTTACCTATAGACTCCGTAACGGCTGAACCGATTTTCTTGAAAATTTACACAGTTGTACTATAAGCGTCTGCGAGTGTTCTTAGCTAGGTTTTGTGTCGAGGTACTCCCGATGAATATCGAAAATCGATAATCGAAAAAATTGGGTTATAGAAGGAGTGGTCCGATTTTAATCAAATTTGATACACTCATAGATAAAGACATAAGAAACGATATTCAGATGTTTCAAGGTTGCAGTTCTTAATAATTTTGAACCGAACCCTCTATTTCGCTCACTGGGATATATCATTCTTATTCCACGAGCAATAACACTTCTGGGTATCATGCATTTATCTCCCTTTTAACACCTAGTGAATAAAAGCGTTAGTTAGTTCCAATAATTTGACACAAAGAGTTATGAGTTCAATATCTGCCTAGAGCAGTGGTGAACAAATAACTTAGAGTGTTGAGTTCTTGCTCTTTTAAATATAACTATATTCGTGTAAACTCCGTTGCATTTATCGCATTCACTTACGCGCAAATACCCCTGGGAAAGGTATTAATCCGTTTCCTCCTTCCAGTTATGGGTTAAATAACAGGACAGATTGGGTTCTATAGCCTTGGATGGCAACCAGTCTACCGCAGAAAGCAATGGCAACCTACTGCGGGATAATCTTCTGCCCAGTCAGTCATGTCTCGAAAAAGACATGATTGCCCAAGCGTGTTTCACGTATGGCACTTAACTGACTGATATTCGTGTAAAATCCGTTGCACAGATAAAATATTGGCTTGTTTATAAAACACGAATTTCTTCAGAAAAAAAAAAGGATACATTTGACAAAAAAGACACATTAGACGTCTTTTATCTTATTCAGTTCTGCAAAATTATTTCTGTCCATTATTTAATGGATTTAGCAGCGCTGCTGGTGAAGGGGTTATGTTGGACGAGAAAACTTTATTTAGTTGATATCTGCACACTGATTGTTGGCGCCCAAGGCAACCTGACTACCGATTGAATCTTCAAGGATCAGTTGCCCATGGGTTAAAAATATCTGCTTTCGGCTTGAAATATAATTTGCTTCTGTTTCCTCGCCAGATCAATCGATTCAAGATTTGGTTTTGAATATTTTTACTTTGTCTACGAGAAAAAACAGAAGGAGAAAAGAGATTTCTTCCCAAGAAGAAAAATGGACAAAGTTTACAGGAACTAGACAAAGACTGTTGGTGTTATTTGCTTTTTCAGAGATATTTGATATACCGTGAAGACAGTAGATTTAAGAGACAAATTCCCCAAAATCTGTGACTTTACCTTCCAAAAGCCGGTTGAGAGGAACACATCAGTATAAGATGTATTCATATCTAAACTTATTTATAAATGGAACTTTGTCTGTGTGTATATGCGTGTGTCCATTACCTATAGACTCCGAAACGGCTGAACCGATTTTCTTGAAAATTTACACAGTTGCACTATAAGCGTCTGCGAGTGTTCTTAGCTAAGTTTTGTGTCGAGATACCCTAGATAAACATCGAAAATCGATAATCGAAAAAATCGGGTTATACGAAATGATATTCAGAAGTTTCAAGGCTGCAGTTCTTACAATAGCGTAGAAAATCGATAATATATATATATATATACTATAGTCATCCGCAGACAGATCTGTTTCGCTGTATCACAGCTCATTAGTACGGTTAGACACCGATCGCGTCCTAACCCAGGATTGAAACCCGACCGAAATGGTGTCAGCCGGCGATTCTACCTCTGGGACACGAGCGTCCGGTAGAAGAAGGCAGACTTTTTAGTGAGCATATCATTATACACGCCCAATAGCTAGAGTGCTCTAATACATTATTGAATGAGCGATGCGTATATGCCGGAGTAGCTACTGTTTTCAAAGTCTCCCACTCTTCCAGAGTACTCAATCAGGGTGTGAGAGCGAATATATATATATATATATATATATATATATATATATATATATATAAAAGGTAAGATGTTTGTGTGTGTGTCTGTTTATCTGCCTGTATGTCTGTATTTTTTTCATCCCTTTCATTTAATTTTTGCTTCGGGTTTGGCTCTAAGTAGGTATAACTGTATTTCTTCGTCTCAGCCATGATACCATGTACCCAGAAGACTTATTTAGCCTTCAAAATTCAGTTTACGACGAAAACAACTTATTTGATATCGATACCAGGAAATCAAAATTTGACTTACATCCATTCATTTTTCTTTTAGTCTACGGTTTCGCTTTAACTGGAAACAGCTATTACTTTTTAGTGTTTTATGCCAACGTCCAAAGAGTCTGAGCTCCAGGACCATGGATTAGTTGTAAAGCTTTCATTACACCCGAGCAACGCCGGGATTTACTGCTAGTATATATATATATATATTATAGGATACAAATCCTTTATATATATATATATATATATATATATATATATATATATATATTATAGGAAAGAAATCCTTTATCATCCAACAATTAACTGAAACGCAAAAATGAAATTGCACACCCGCAAAAATGGATCAGGATAACTGAAAAAATTTTGAAAAAAAACAGACCAAAGCAAGAATTCACAATCAAGTGTGAAATTTAATTTTGACAAATAGGAAAAGAATTGACCCTATACTGAAAGAAAAAGACGAAGGGAAATTTTGCGAACCGACGTTAAATTTATTTTCTAACTAATGAAAGGAAGCGATTTGCAAAACTGAAAAAAATTTAACAATCCAGTGTAAAAAGGTGAATCGGTATAACGGAAGTTGGAAAGAAAGTGGAATCAGTCAGTCAGATGGGAGCACAGTCTCGACACGGTAAAATGTAACAAAAGAAACTTCAATCATGATCCAGACATACAAACGTCACGTCACACATTCGTTTTCCCTCTTCACTCGTGTCAATTTATTTTAACTTTTCTTCTCTATCCTCGCAATCAAGAAGAAGACAACAACAACAATAACAACGAGATACTTTAATTCCTAAATATTAACGTTCGATAAGTACAGTTTTCTTTATCGCTACACCTTTCTTTTCACTTTCTCGTCGGCCATAAAAAAGGAAAGGAACACAGTCTTTATTAAACACATTTACGACTTGCAACTAGAATTCTGGCCACTTAACTCCTTGCGAATATTTTTCTGGAACATTTAACTACTTATATTTTCTCTTTGAACATTTAACTCTTACAAATTAATTAACTACATAAATTTTCTATTTGCACATTTTTATGTTATACAAATTTATTCTTTTCAGTTAATAAAATTTTACATTAACCTATAAAACGAAATAGTTTTTCCTTCCACATTCCAACGTTTAACCCTCTGATATTTTAAATTCTGGGGACTTCGGTTGTGTTTAGCACAAGGCCAATTTGAAAAACATCATCGACGCACCCTACAATATAGAGACTAGTTATGGTGGATGCAGAAAGATAAAAAATAATAGATAATGATATTTTTGACCCAGACAGTATCGAACACAGACGAGCAATATCGAAAAACATGCATAGTTCGCTGGCATATACATGATGCTTATAAACAAGTAATATGTATCGATATAATAATCTGTCACGGAGAATTAGCTCATTCTATGGGGTCAAAGCGGGGTAATTTTATAAAGTTTTATATGATGCAATGTTGAAAAGAAACTTAAAACCAGTTGTGAAATTCATCTGACCTTGTGTTAGATTTATCAATAGGAAGTGAAACGCCATTCGATATGGAAACAATTTGACTCGGCTCTTCTAGGCTAGAATGTCAGGTCGAACTGCGATGCATATAGAGCGTATATCATAGAAGCTGAATATTTCATTCGGCCGTTTTGAACTGGAGAGAGAGAGAGAGAGAGAGAGAGAGTGAGTGAGTGAGTGAGTAAAAAAAGAGCTTTACTAATAAAAAATCAATCGTATCACCTCAGAAGAAACTAGCCTTTGCCTATTATGCGCAACGAATGCAGATGAAGAAGCAGAAGCAGCTCCTTGAAACGTCATGGATTGATAAACGGAAAGAAGAATAAAATAACAATAATAACAAAACGACAGATTGAAATAAAAAAATGCATCTTTATAAAAAAAAAAAAATGTCCGAATTGAGAAAATTAATAATAAATTACAAGAAAACCGAATGTATGGTCATCAGCAAACGGAGGAGCCCAAAATGCCAATTACAAATTGGGGATACTAAATTCAAGCAAGAACAAAAATTTAAGTACTTGGGAAGTGTTCTAACGAAAGACGGAAAATGTGACACTGAGATCCGAAGGTGAATTAGAATAGCCAAGGACGCATTCCAGAAGCTGAGCAGAGTATTAAGAGACAGGAAGATTTTGATAGAAACAAAGAATAGAGTACTAAATTACTACGTGATATCTGTCCTTCAATATGGCAGTGAATGCTGAACAGTATCAGGAAATATTTCACTTACTTTAAGTTTATCCTTAATCTTTGAGCGGGGTTTGGGTGGGTAACATGTCCTTCAATATGGCAGTGAATGCTGGACAGTATAATCAAAGATGATGGAAAAACTTGAAGCAAGTGAAATGTGGCTCTACAGAAGGATGCGGCGGGTATCAAGGATCGAGCATGTGAGCCATGATGAAGTTTTAGAAAGGATGGAAACGAAAAGGAGATTAATACTGAGCATCAGGAAGAGACAGCTGATGTTCTTGGGACATGCAATGAGAATTGCAGGCTTGGAGAGTCTGATACTCACAGGTAAGATATAGGGAAAAAGAGACAGGAGAGACAGCGGATGACATATTTGAAGGGTCTGAGCAGGTGGATGGCAGAGCGGGGTTTGGGTGGGTAAAAGGAGAAAGTGTGTTAAGAGCCACCAGGGATAGGGAGGCGTGGAAAGACATGATCGGCTACGTTCTGGATGGTCATGGCACATAGAAGTATAAGAAGAAGAATTGATGATAGCAATTTTCATCTTAAGAATTTCAAATCTATTACATCCAACACCATAAAAGCAGTAAGAAATAGTACAAGAATACCACCAGTCCCTGCATTGAATACTGTTGTCATATCTCGTCGTGCTCCCACTTATATTCAACTCGGGATTCTCGACAAAATCGAAAGAAGAACCTGCAATATAACTGATCCCGTTCTGGCAGCTCAGCTTTCCTTTGTCTCTTCTACAAATATTTTCATGTCTTCTTTTTCGACTAGCTTAGCTCTCTGGTTTTCCTATCTACACGAATTTACTCGGGATCCTAGACTGGCAACAAGGCTCCAAGCGTTTACTGTTAAAAAAAGTCAAATGTAGTCCCCGCTTCTATCTACTATATTTCTTATTCTCGCACTTCTCTTCCGTGTTTCCCTGATGAATTTTAACTTTTGCTATCTTTAGTTCAATAAAATTAATATTACAACAGCGTATAAAACGAAACAATGTTTAATTAAGTGTTTATACTTGAGTTTATACGTAAAAATCGGTTGTGTTTATATTGCCTCTATAGGTAAACATTGTTTAAGTTTATACGTGAACTAGCAGCTTATCCCGGTTTCATGCGGGAAGTTTAAGGAATAATAAGAATAAAAACCATATGATGAATTTATATAGCAAATACTTACACAACGTCCGCCATTGTCACTTTTATAGTTATAGATTAGCCCGGGTTCACTCGTGTAGTTTAAGGAATAATAAGAATAAAAACCATATGATGAATTTATATAGCAAATACTTACACAACGTCCACACTCGTCATTTTTATAGATATAGATTAGTCCGGTTTCTCTCGAGTAGTTTAAGGAATAATAAGAATAAAAACCATATGATGAATTTATATAGCAAATACTTACACAACGTCCGCCATCGTCACTTTTATAGTTATAGATTAGCCCGGGTTCACTCGTGTAGTTGAAGGAATAATAAGAATAAAAACCATATGATGAATTTATATAGCAAATACTTACACAACGTCCGCCATCGTCATTTTTATAGTTATAGATTAGCCCGGGTTCACTCGTGTAGTTTAAGGAATAATAAGAATAAAAACCATATGATGAATTTATATAGCAAATACTTACACAACGTCCACACTCGTCATTTTTATAGATATAGATTAGCCCGGTTTCACTCGGGTAGTTTAAGGGATAATAAGAATAAGAAACATATGATGAATTTACATAGCAAATACTTACACAACGTCCCTCCTCGTCACTTTTATAGGTATAGATAATAACAATGTAGAATGTCTCTATTGGATTAAGGATGGGAGGGGGAGGGGCAACATATACAGATATACATAATATAAACTGGTCTGATTGATCATATATTATAATCAATACATAAACTGATCCCTGACTTCGTGGGGTGATATATATTTTTCTATCCCTAATTTTGTCTTTCTGAATAATTTTAAGGTGTCGTTAGCGTTCTAAAATTTTGATCTACATCTGAGCGCAACTCCCTTCGAGGTAGACCCCAAAATGCAGACGCTAAGTGGAATCTATCAAACAAACAAATACTTACACAACGTTCACCCTCGTCACTTTTATAGATATAGATATATTATAGTTCATATTTGATATATTAGTTGTGTTCATAATTCAGTTGATAACCTTTGGTCGTGTTCATAGCTGAATCTAGAGACAAATATTGGCCACCAATACTCGGCTGCATAAGCACCAACTCAGTTGCTCGTCACATTTGGGAAGGCCTTACCAATTTCTAGGTGAGTAAGCCGGGGATTTTAGACCCATCTAACAGGGCAGGTTTTAAGAAGGATTGAACTCTTTTCGCTGGCATCTGAAGGAAATTATTATACCATTCGTAGGTCACAGAGTTCATAGTCTTATGTCAAAGATTAATGTAGTTTAGAAGAAGGTTTAATGGTAGGTATAAAAATTTGTTGTGATTTTTTTGTTTTTTTTTGTTTTACATCTGAAGCGTGCTTGTGCAACTATTGTCTTATAGTTGTTTATAAGCTGGGTACTTTTTGTTCAGGATTTTTTATAACTTTGCTGGCGACTCTAGGAATTTTTTTCTAAATTGTGCAGTTGGTCAAAAGAGATATGTCTGCCTTTTGCATATTTACCAGACAATAACATGCTCTGTTGTTCGTTTTTAGTAGAAAATGCTTCTTTTTTCGTTTTTAAATCTTTAGAAGCATTTTCTGCATTTTTATGCGTTTTTCGGCATTTGCATCATGCGGAAACTTTTCTAGGTTGAGCTCCAGAAAAATTCAAAGAGATATTGCTGTGCATTTTCTTTTGAAACTTTTTTTTTATAAGAGAGCGTTCTATCATATTGTACGTCGGCAGAAGTATTTGTATGATCATATATTTTATTTATTTTATAAATTCTCATGAGCAAGTTTAGAAAAAAGATAGTTCAGATATTAGAGGAAGTCAAGTTTAACAGAAAAGTACAATCGTTTTGAAGACGTATAGAAACGAACACATTGTGAATGGCTTGCATTATTCGATTAAACTATATTAAAACACGGAAATAACTATGTTAAAACTGAAACTACGAAGGTCATTCAATAAATAAGGTGATGTTTTTAAGGTGAATTTTTCTAATACAGATAGAAGCTTGCCTTTTTATTTTTCAACGTAGTCTACCAGCAGTGTCACACACTTTTCCCATCTGTGCACAAGCTTCTGTATTCCCTGAGCGTAAAAATCTTTGGACTGATGTCTTAGTCATTCACTCAAAGCACTTTTGATTTCATTGTCAAACTTCCAAACTTCTTTAAACAATTTAGCCAAACTACACGCGTGAAACAGGTGTTTACTCGTGCAACCAGACTAGCAACTGGGTCTCACCTATTCACAAATGCAGACGACAATTCTACTCCTTCAGCTTCTTTTCTCGCACTTCCTGCCTGTGGAACTCACTTCGTTATTCTTGCTTTCCTGACAGCTACAACCTCTATGAATTTAAATGCAAGGTCAATATTCATCTCTTAACTACTTGACCCTAGTTCTTTCCACACCACCCCGTAGATCCTTTCCTTTCTCTCCACCTTTACAACTGTCACCACACCTGTATTCCTATCCTTCTCTTGCTCCTTTCTAACTGGTTCGTCCTTCTCTTCACTCTCCTCCAATCTTTTTACTCTTATGTAGCTCCCTACACATCAGTGGCGTTACCCACTTTGCTCGGGGTGATATGATTAAAAAAATCTTTTTCCTTCTCTCTTCTTTGCAACTGTCATCATACCTGTATTCCCATCCTTCTCTTGCTTCTTTCTAACTGGAACGTCTTTCTCTTTACTCTCCTACTATCTAATCTTTTATTCTTCTATAGCCACCCCCACCGCGCATCAGTGGCGTTACCGCCTTACATGGGGTGAAACGATTTAAAAAAGAAAATACCGAATTTTTAAAACTTCTCGCCAAAATTCAAATTAACTTTCTTAGAAATGTACTTTATCAGTAATGTGCTAATATGACTATTAAGATTCATTTTTTTTTTACATAGCCATCTAGACAAATTCCCGGATAATTGTGGTGATGTGATTGATGAGCAAGGAGAACGATTCCATCAGGATATCAAAGCAATGGAAGAATGCTACCAGGGACAGTGGGACAAACGAATGATGGCTGATTACTGTTGGTTTATCAAAAGGGACTTAAATACCACTGAACATCAGAGACAATCAAGAAAGTAAAAATCTTTATCATAGTTCTTATGTTCACAAAGGTTTTATTTCTGCTGTTAGTTTATTAAATGATTTGATGAAAATCATTGTTGGTCTTGATATATTCAATCGTGTTATTTTTAAAGATTTACGGTCTGATTGTTATCGAAAAAAATAGTATTTCTCAATAAACAGACCAATATTTGTTGGTTTAAATACGAATTGAGATTTTACTTTAAGCAATATTGCCATCGGGCAATATCATATATATAGAAAATAAATGTGGAAATGCTTTTTTTTCCCGAAAATGCAGGCATTTCTGTACAACAAGAAAAAGAAAGGTTATTTTAGACTCAGCGCCCTCAAATTAACTAAAAACCGTATAGTGTCTAGACATCATTTCAATATTTTTTTATTGACCAGTGTTATATCATCATTAATTTTATCATTGACACACCGTTTCGGCTGTTGGAAACTCCCGCCTTCTTCAAATGTATCTTGATCTGAAAACCTTTTTCATGGAATATCTAACATTGTTATTTTTTTTTCTTTTTATTTGTTCTAATTTGGATTATTAGTACCATATTTGAGTTGGATCAGTTAAATGATATTTGAAAAAATATTTGAGTTTATAAGGAGTTTTTAGATAATAATTATTTATTGATACAAATAATACTAATTAACCCATAGCTGGAGAAGAATTGGTGAGTTCATAATTTTCTCAAGAGTAAGTGAAGACAACGACCCCGACTGAAATTAGAACTTAGCTCTCCGATTTTCAATTCCTAGTTGTTACTTATTACACCACCGGCTCATCCAAGTTTAGATAATCTATTATTAAAACACACCTGTAAGTGCCGAATCTAAGTGCGTCGTAAGTGTTGTTGCTCCCATGTCACTTGAAGTTTCGGGTCTAAATAAACAACAGAGTTCGTCGATAGGCGACCCGACCGAATATAATCAATATTCGACCTTCATCCAGAAAAAAAATTTGTTACTAGCTTTAGAACGTTCCTCCTAGAAAACGGCAACTAATCAAGACTTCATTTGGGCTATTCGACGTTATAGATCGGGTATGCTCGGTTGTACTGATCTTCCTATATACGACCAAGACATGGTGTTTTTTGGATGAAGAGAAGAAAACATACCAATATTGTTCATTCAGCAATGAATTAGAACACTCTCAGCTATTGGGCGTGTATAATGATGATATATACGCTAAAATGTCTGTTTTTTTCTACCGAGCACCCATAGCTCAGAGGTAGAATCGCCGACTGACGCCAAGTAAGTCGGGTTTCAATCTTGGGTTAAAAGAAATCAGATGTCTAACCGTACTGATGAGCTGTGATACAGCGAGATAGATCACTCTGCGGACCACTATATATATATATGTATGTATGTATGTATGCCGCATTCACCCTAGTCGGGTTGAGCGGGCTTCCTCCCTGACGGAGCAAGTCTCATTGGGATTTGTTTAAGGGCAGGGTCCCAAGTCCTACCCCGTATATATATATATATATATATATTTTATTCATATATATATATATATATATATATATATATATATATATATATATATGAATAAAATAGAACGCTTTATCATATTGGCTCGTCTTACGACTTCTTTTCCTTTCTCTTCTTTTTTTAAAAATTCTTTATTATATTTAATTTGTTTGGTCTTTCTCTTTTATAACTTTTCTTTTTATTCTTATTTTTCTAAAGTACATCTTACAGAATGTTTACAATAAGTGATTATCATGACTTAGACTATCTACAAAAGTAAAACTCCTAAAATGCGGTCTAAATGATTGTTACTTTAATTGTTTAAAAACTAAAAGAAATAACATTTTACAAAAATCGCTTAAAAATAAATTAATCAAAATATTTCCATGTTAAATACTAGTTAAAAAAACATAACGTGTAAAATTTACTTAAAATAGATTACTAAAAAGAAAAAAATTATATATATTCCTTAACGTAATAAATTCGTTTAAAAAATAAGAAAAATAACATATAACTAAAATTGCTTAAAATAAATTAATCAAGATAATTATTTACATATTCAATAAAAGTTAATTGAAAAAATATCTTGTTAATTTGTTAAAGTAAGTTACTTCTCAAAAAATTATTATTAAGCGGTATATCATCTAGGTACTGACCAAACTCGACGTTGCTTAACTTTTAAAATTATTAGCAAGAACCGTGAATAAACTTTGCCAAAAACAATGCTTTTCTTTTAAAACCTTTCTATAGATCGACATTTAAAATTGCCGCGCAGTTATGAAGAATTAAACTTTAGAATCACAAAGAAAAATAATTTTTACGCCTGAATACATATAAATATCGAGTATAGATTAGCCCCATTAAATAATTGCTTTCCTTGCAATGGTTGTTGCAATAGCAGCGGCAGCAGAAGCAGCGGAAACTAACTCTGCTATTGCAGGCTATAAAAATGCAAAAGAAATTGGTACAAAGACGTGTTGCTTGAATACAAATAACATTATAACTATTTCAGCCATAAAATCACTGGGGCTTGAAAGTGTTTAGAAATATCAAATAGCGTTAAAATTGATGCAGTTTCTAAATATGAAACCCATTTTATAAAATTGCTCGAGTTTTAATTTATCTGAAGAGAACAACGCAGGAAGGAAGCGACAATAAGCGAGAACGAATGTAAAAAGAACGAAACAAAAACGTTGAATTGAAAGTAATTTTAAAAAAATGAATGAGAAAGTCAGTGAGAAAGAAGAGTATAGAACATGAATAATAAAAAGAAAGGATTAATAATTGGAAATATGCAGTTCGGAACGAGAAATTGGAGAACCGAGTTCAAATTACAGTTGAATTCGTTGCATTCACTTACAAGCAAATACTCCTGGAAAAGGTATTAATCCGTCGCTTCTAGCTTCAATCAGTGAGTTGAGTGCCATTTGGGATACTCTTTTGAGCGAGCATGTCTCGAAAGAGACATGACTCACTGGACAGAAGATTATTCCGCCGTAGGTTGCCATTGCTTTCTGATGTAGACTGGTTGCCAGCCAAGGCTACAGTGTTGTATATCGACAAACAACAAACACGCATATATATAAAAATATAAGTTATATTTTTATTAATGACGATGAACCGTGTAGCATAGGGGACAGAGAATTGAGAGAGCGCGCCTCTAATGGGTTGACGGGAGTGTCGTCGTATCTGTTGTGTCTCTCTTCACCGGCCGATCTCTGTCGCTCCTCTCTACTGCTACTCTACTGGCGAATCCGTGCGCCGAGGTCTTTTTATAATCTCCAGAACCGGGACTTTTTCTTCCAGTTTTGCCTCGCCCACGCACGCCCACGTAATTCTCAGAGACACCTGTTCTGTTTGCCTCTGTAGCCATTTCCGCTACTGCCGGAAATAAGGTCAAACAAACATCCGTTCCTTTCAACGACCGGAAACACCCCCGCTTGCATCAGCCTTCCTCGGGTGGGGCCAGATTACATACAGAACCCAATCTGTCCTGCCATTTAACTCATAGCTCTAGAGAGAAAAGATTGATTATTATATTAATTATAATTAGTGGGGGATCAGTTTATTATTTCCTAACAATAGAAAACTGATCCCCCGACTTTATGATTAACAAAAGTTTTAATTATGTCTCCAACTATTACATATTCAGTCAGTCAGTTGAGTGCCATACATGATAAACGCTTGGGCGATCATATCTCAAAAGAGACATGACACTTTGGGCAGAAGGTTAACATTGTAGGTTAACATTGATTTCTGCGGTAGACTGGTTGCCAACCAAGGCTATATATTACACTCTTTCCTGTTGTTTGACCCATAACTGGAGGGGAGAGATGGATTAATACATTTCCCAAGGGTATTTGCGTGTAAGTGAATGCAAGGAATTTGGAATTCGAACTCGGCTTTCCAATTTCTTCTTCCGAGTCGATATCCACTGCACCACAACGCACATCCTCTTCTACCTTCAGCTATGGATTAAATAGTAGAACAGATTGTGTTCTATAGCCTTGTAGTAAGAGTATGTGCGTTGTGGTGCAGTGGATATCGGCTCGGAACGAGAAATCAGGGAGCCGAGTTCAAATTCCAGTTGAATCCATTGCATTCACTTACGCGCAAATACCCTTGGGAAAGGTATTAATCCGTCTCTTCCTTCCAGTTATGGGTTAAATAGCAGGACAGATTGGGTTCTATAGCCTTGGCTGGCAACCAGTCTACCGCAGAAAGCAATGGCAACCTACTGCGGGATAATCTTCTGCCCAGTCAGTCATGTCTCTTTTGAGACATGATCGCCCAAGCGTGTTTCACGTATGGCACTTAACTGACTGACTGAGTAAGAGTATGAGTCCATCATGTACATATAAAAATTATCTGCCGAATCAGTCATCTTTATTTCGAGACATGATCGCTCATGGGTGTATTGCTTATGGCACGTAATTGACTGATGAAATATTATATATTTATAAAATAAAGTAACGTTTTAAAAAGGCAGAAAAATTTAAAGAATTCAGTTAAAGAAAAAACTAGAAAGGGATGAAAAGAAGAAAGTGATTTGACAAGAAGTCGTTAGGAGAGACAGTGTTTGAGGGAGCGGGATGAGGAGAAAGTAAATAGACAAAGATAATGGAGGGAGGAGAACCTTTTAAGGAGAAAGGGAGAAGAAAGAGAATAAAAAGCTATTAAAGAGAAGAAATCAAGGGAAGGAAAGAAACGGTGATTAGCTGTTAAGGAGGAGAATGTATAGAAGAAAGAAGAATAGGAGGGGAAGCGATTCAGACGGAGAAAACATAAAAGGGAGGAAGAGAGGAGCTGTTCAGAGAGAGAGAGAGAGAGAGAAAGAGAGTAATTTCAGAAGATGAAGACATAAAGACGGAAAGAGGAAGAAGAAAAAGTTATAGAGAGAGAACTCTTCGTTTTGCATTAAATTATTCTTGTGAAGGGCGACGTTTCTAATCCTTCTTTCCTCATCATATTCTCCAGAGATTTAATATGTCTCTTTCTAATGGTAATTATGAGTGTCTTTTTCATTGTTAAAGATTTGTCATCACTCATATGTTCAGTTCATGGTATTCTCAGCAGCCTTCTGTAGAACGACTTCTCTGTTGCCACAAGTCTCTTATTCATCTGCCATAAATACACATACATTCTGTTTCTTAATACCTTGCTTAACTTTAGCAAGATCTCTTTCGGATCTCGGTGTTGCATTTCTCTGCTTTTTTATAAACACTTCACTGATATTTAAATTTTTCTATTTGCTCGAATTGGGCATAGAAAAAAAAAGAAATCGTTAAAAACACGGAAATAATTTTCAGAAAGTGAAGATAATTCATTTAAAATGACAACTTATAAAATCAAAAATAAAGGTGAATTAAGAATTTAAAGGACGAAATGAAAGAAAAAAAATCTTTTAAATTGGTGGAATCAATTCACCGAGTGCAGGAAATCGTGACACTGCCTTTCATGTGGATAAATGAAAAGACTTACAACGTGTCTCGGTACCGGAATAGCTGATGGGCTTGTCAAAAAGGCATCAAGTGTTGAACAACGTGGTAACTGATGCATGTCAACATTGTGTGTCAATATCTGTAATAGTTCCATCATGGTCTCTATTCCTTTTCTTTTTCTCTCGGAGAATTATATTAACTGTTTGAAAAGAACTTTTTGCGGTATTGATTAAGAATATTCAGAGGAATACAAATGCCAAATGAAATGTACCCGTGTTGTTTTATAGATTATGTGAAAACGTTTTGATAAAGTACGTCGCAAAAACTGCTAGAACTGTCAAGTTGGCATTTATTATTTCGAAAATGCATCAAAATAATCTAGAACCTGTACTGACTGAAAACCACCTACGTAGGGATCGAAAATCTAAACTTATTTATAAATGGAACTTTGTCTGTGTGTGTGTGCATGTGTGTATGTGTGTGTGTGTGTGTGTGTATGTGTGTGTGTGTGTGTGTGTCCGTTACCTACAGACTCCGAAACGGCTGAACCGATTTACTTGAAAATTTACACAGTTGTAATATAAGCGTCTGCGAGTGTTCTTAGCTAGGTTAAATCGATAATCGAAAAAATCGGGTTATAGAAGGAGTGGTCCGATTTTAACCAAATTTGATACACTCATAGACAAATACATAAGAAACGATATTCAGAAGTTTCAAGGTTGCAGAAAATCGATAATATATATAAAAGGCAAGATGTTTGTGTGTGCGTGTCTATTTATCTGCCTCTATGTCTGTATTTTTTCAGCCCTTTTATTTTAGTTTTTGCTTCGAGCTTGGGTCTAAGTAGGTATAATTGTAGTTCTTAGTCTCAGTCATGGTACCATTTACTCAGAGGACTTATTTGGCCTTCAAAATTCAGTTTACGACGAAAAAAAACTTATTTGATATCGATAGTAGGAAATCAAAATTTGACTTACATCCATTCATTTTTCTTTCGGTCTACGGTTTCGCTTTAACTGGAAACAGCTATTGCTTTTTAGTCTTTTGTGCCAACGTACAAGGGTCTGAGCTCCAGAACCATGGATTAGTTTTAAAGCTTTCATTACACCCGAACAACGCCGGGTTATACTGCTAGTTTGTCATATTTAAATGCAATGTAATATAGATAGGACATCTACATTAAATTCAAACCCACATTTAATAAAAAAAACAAGTTTAAATCTGATCATAACACATTACATTGCATTTAAATATATGGTTATGTTATAATTTCGAGTTCTCACGCAGTTTGACGTCATAAAACCACATTACAGATTTAGGAACTGCGTTTGCTATTTTTGGCAACTGTTAACTGTTAGCAAAATTTTATGTCAACACAAGATAAAATCATCGCTGATAGTGGATGTTTTTATGTTAACGTCCTTGTAACCTCTCTGAAGATGGCTCATGTGAGCCGAAAGCTTAGAACGAACATAATAAAAAAATTATCCAAATGTTGGAGAACTTTTGTCTTTATTTTCCCCTGAAATTAAAGCCAAAATACGATGTTTAGAACGGTCCATGATTAAACATAATAGACATTCATTGTCTCTTATATTTAACAGTATATGTTGAGAATATATATATATATAATCCCAAAAGGATGAGAAAATAGGAACATGGATGAGTTTTAAAGCTGGACATTCAACCTACACAGTATCGCAATCCTGTGGAGGTTTTCAGTAACCTTCGATAGGGCTTCTGCATTTCTTCTATGAATCTATTTTGTAGCCCTCGAGAGGATCTTTGCATCTTTATCTATCACGGCCTTAGGTAGCCTTGGATAGAGCTTAGAAATCTCTTACTATGGAGATTATCTTTAGCATTCTATGAGTTTTAGTGTGTCTCTTCCTATGGGGTTTTTAGTGTAGCCTTTGTCACGGCTTCTTCAATCTCTGCCTATGGAAGATTTTTCTTTGATAGGGTTTTTGCACTTCTCCCTATTTGGGTTATCTAAACCTTTGGATAAAGCTTCTGTAATTTTCTCTATGTAGGTTTTCAATAGAATTCGGTGGGGCTTTTTCATCTCTTCCTATGGATGTTTTCTGTAGTCTTTGATAGATCTACATCTAACCCTATGGAAAGTTTCGTTAGCCTTGGATAGGGCTTCCGAATCTCTCGCTATGGAGGTTATCTGTAGCCTTTTATAAGTTTCTGTGTGTTTCTACATATAGAATTTTTATTGTGGCCTTTGTTACGGTTTCTTCAATCTCATGGAAGATTTTCTTAGGCTTCGATAGGTTTTTGTGTAGGTTATCTGTTTCATTGGATAAGACATCTGCAATTCCCACGATGTAGGTTTTTATTGGCGTTCTATCGCGCTTTTGTATCTCTCTCTAGGGAAATTATTTGAGGCCTTCGATAAGAACTTGCATCTCTATCTATGGAGGTCTTTGCTAGACTTCGGCTGGGCTTCTGCAGCTCTCTTTATGCTGGTTATCTTGAGATTTCTATAAGTGGTGGACCTGAAGCAGATTACCACCACGTTTAATTTCGTTGTTTTTCATTTTTTGTTACTTTTTCAGCGCAGTCCTATCGATTACCCGCTTAGCTTTACGACTGACAAAAGAATTTTGAAAAAATTCAATATCTAAACATTTTCTGGCGGGGGATCAGTTTCTCATACAACGTTATAGTAAATCGAGCCTCCAATTTGAAACCAGTCGATGGTACGACATTACCGACACATGTAAATTTGTTCATTATCAAATTTTTTGGGCTTTTTCATTGCAATATTATCTTTTACATCTTAAACATTACGAATGACAAAAACATTTGCAAAAATTTCAATATTTAAACAATTTGGTGGGGGACTAGTTTCTCATACAACCTTATAGTGGTTCGAAAATGAAAACGTTGTATTGTAATATAGCAACTAAGTCCCACCCTTTTACAGTGAAACTGATAAAATGTAACCGCAATTTCTACTTTAACAGCTTCTTTTCACGCACTTCCCACCTGTGGAATTTCCCTTCATATACTTGCTCCCCCGACAGCTACAATCTCCAGCAATTTAAATATAAGGTCAATAGACATCTCCTATCGCACTACATAGCATCCATTCTCTCAAAGTCTTTTTTGATCTACTCCACCCCCATCCTCCGTATTTTCATCCGTCTATTACCCTCCCCCTGACATTTTCTATAATTAACCCCCTTTTCTCATCACTTTCCCCTATGTAACCCCCTGCGCAACAGTGGCAGTTAAATGCCTTGCTTGGGGTGAGATGATTAAAAAAGTATGGGCAGAATAAGGACAGTAGTCGCAGTAATAGAGTTGTAGCAATAGTATTATTAGAGCAGAGGTTGTAGTAGGTCTTTAAAAGTAAATTTTAACCTAATTTTGGCGTTTAGAAAAAAATAAAACAAAAGAATTAAAAAACGCATTTTAAACCAGCATTACCCGCAGAATTGCAGTATGGTTGGATGCAATGTTCACACTTCTTAAACAACGCAGACTTCGCTGGCTAGGCCATGTCCACCGCATGCCAGAGGGTCGCATTTCAAAAGAGCTCCTGTATGAGGAGCAGGCCTCTGGTAGAAGACCCACTGGGCAGCCACAACTGCGATATCGTGACATCATAAAACGCGATATGAAAGCTGTAGGTATCAACATCAACACGAAATTATGGGAGAGCGTAGCAGTCAACCGGTTGACATGGAGAAGAACCTTGGCCCAACAACTTAAATTAAGGGAGGAGCAACTGACACAAGTCGCCATGGAGAGGCGGGTTCGCAGAAAGCAAAATGACAGCTCCGATAGACCAGAAACAAAGCACAAATGCAGCTTCTGCAACAAAGACTGTCACTCCCACATCGGTTTCTCCTGAGACGCAGATGCTCCAGCCAAACAGACAACTAGGATGCTATCCATAGTCAGCCCTGACCGACAGAGGCCTACTACAACCCGCAGAATACATTTTCTGGAAGCTTTCATTAGTTACACTCCGATATCAGTTTTGAGTTGTTTAACTTCGATGATTGTCAGTCAGTTAAGTGCCATACGTGATGCACGCGTTGGGCGATCATGTCTCGAAAGATTGTACGGAAACCAAATTTCCATATATGGTATAGCCGTAAGACTTACTTCAACGGAGCACTACCAAACATTAATCAATGAGTCGCGGACATTTTATAATAAAACACTGCAACTTTAAGCAAAAATCTTTCTTTATTTTCTTCCCATTATTTACGTAAGTCAAAATATTTTAGAAATTTACCAGCCTTTTCTTTTTGTCACTGGCAAAATTACATTCCGAGTCCGTAGCTGACAGTTTGTTTTCGCAGTCTTTATTGTTTACGAAATTCTGTTTTTCACCTTGTAAATCTAAAAGAGTAAATTCTTGCTTTGAATCTATTGTTTCCTCGATCTAGTACTTGCTTGAACTCCACATACGTACACTTCGATTTGATTTTGGTTATTTATTGAGAAAACTTCGTGCTACCAGGAGAAATAATTTCTTTAGGTATGGCTTTTCACAAGTATTTGTCATGCCTCGAGCAAACTGCAAACGTCAGGGAATGCTTTGATTCACTACTTTAAATGCAATGGGATGGTTTGTCTAGAGAAATGGTTCTTAGAAATGGTTCCTGGATGGGCATCTTGTTTAATTACATTATTTTTTCTTCGGGATTCAATTTAACGTTTCACTCTTTGTGCTGATAAGAACACCAGACCTATTAAATCTCTGCGTGATGCTCCCCGAAGGATTACCTACTGTAATATATATATATATATATATATATATATATATATATATATATGTAATAAAATAAATTTCGATGTTCAAATCAGTTGTATGGCGATTTCTACATGAAATCCCTAAGAGAAATTTCACGCATCATCAGCAACATCTTTATTAAATAAATAAATAAATTTGCCGATGATGCATGAAATTTCTCTTAGGGATTTCATGTAGAAATCGCCATACAACTGATTTGAACATCGAAATTTATTTTATTTTACAATTGGCTCTGTATTTTAAATATTAATTATATTGAGCCCTCCACCTTGATCAGTTTTAATATTAATGTAATTAATATTAATTAGGATTAATTTGGGATTTACCTGCCTGCTTTTTCTTTTGGATTAAAGTTATATATATATATATATATATATATGTAAACATGTTACGGAAATTAACGAATTTTAACAAAACTTGATTATAAGCAACAGACAATTTGTAATGAATTATTTTGAACATTATTTTTACCGATACTCGTATTTAAGTAGATATTCTGTTTTTCATTAAACAGTATTTTTATAATTATATTTACCGGCCTGACTATTTACGATAATATTTTATTACAGAAATGTGTGCTACCCAGCAGGATTCGAACCTGCGACCACTATTACATTGGGGAAGCATACCATTTGATCTGGTACCGTCTTGACCACTCGAACATGGATAGCCACTTGATCAGACGAGGTTTTTATCGATTTTACCACAAACAAGCATATCTGCTCTGAGCATGATAAAAACTTCGTCTGATCAAGAGGCTATCCATGGTCGAGTGGTCAAGACGGTACCAGATCAAATGGTATGCTTCCCCTATGTAATAGGGGTCGCAGGTTCGAATCCTGCTGGGTAGCATACATTTTTGTAATAAAAATTTATCGTAAATAATCAGTCCGGTAGATATAATTATAAAAATACTGTTTAATTAAAAACAGAATATCTACTTAAATACGAGTATCGGTAAAAATAATGTTCAAAATAATTCATTATATATATATATATATATATATATATATGGAAGAAAAGAGAATACATCGGCCGAAACGCTGCGATGAAAGAAAAACCAAGATGTAAATACACGTCAGAAAAAATAACCATGAATTCTATTTATTTAATTATTTATTTAATTCCTTTTCAACTGAAATTTAAAAAAAAAATAGTACGTCTAAGAAAATTCTGTCTAATTTGAATATAAAACAGAATCTGGTTTTAATTGATATTTTTAATGAAGATGATATTTCCTACCCATTAATGATAACATATTTTCATCTTTTTTTCAAAATTAATAAATAGTTTTCATTAAAAAAATGTTGAAATGATCTGCAAAGATGATAGTCAGGTGAGGCAAGGCCAGGAGAATAAAACAAAATCCATAAACATAAAATGTTTGATGATCTGAAAAGTTGATAATCAAATGGTGAAAGGTCAGGAGAGTAAGGAAAAGGCAAAAAATACTATTAACGTACATAATAATGTTTTGGCAATCTGAAAAAATGATAGATGGTGCAAAGTTAGGAGAGCAAGGAGGAGACAAAAATAATAGTATTAATGTACATAATTCTGTTATGGTAATCCGAAAAAGTTATAGTCAGATGGTGCAAATTTAGGAGAGTAAGGAAGAGACAACAATAATACTATTAACGTACATAATAATGTTTTGGTGATTAGAAAAAATGATAGTCAGATGTTGCAAAGTCAGGAGAGTAAGAAGGAGGCAAAAATAATACTATTAACGTACATAATACTGTTTTGGTGATCAGAAAAAATGATAGTCAGATGGTGGAACAGGGGTTGTATTTATATCTTTTCCCGGTGGTATTTGCGCGAAAGTCAATACTTCTAAAACAAGCAGAACTGGAACATTCCGATTAACAATTCCGAGCCATTATCCGTTAACTCTACTGCACATACAATCTTACAGCACCTGGTATTCCCAAGCGGTGACCCAACTAGGGATAACCCAACTAGGTACTGCCCAGGTTCGACGCTTCTTAACTTCGGTGATTGTACGGAAACCGGTGTTAGAAAATTAACGGTTTTCGAGTCGGTTAAGTATGTATCTGTTGCTGCTGTCGATACGGCTAGTTGAATAAGACTGTTGATCTGAGTCGTCTTAGTGTTTGCATAACGAAGCAACGTTTAGGTTTTTTGATACAAAGTTGAGCCAAAGAGAAAAATACCAGGCAAATGAAAGCACTCGCCAGTTCGAAAAGGAAATGGCTAAAAATTGATCAGGAAGGCGAAACAGAAGACAAAGATTTTGAAATTAAATTTCTTCTTTATCATCAGCCGAGTGAAACTGTCCGACTATTCTAAAGCGAATAGTGGTCGCCATTTTGGCAACAAATGCCCCACCCCTTGAATTAGAAAAAATGAAATAGAAAAAAAAAAGAGAACATATTTGTTTGCGCAAGTGCAAACGAGAGATGATGTTTTTGTCGGTATCATATTCCACACTTGCTGTTCTGCGCACGCATTCACATATTTAATGCACAATATATACACGCTAAAAGACACATATTTACATCTCGTAAAATAATGCAGTATAGAAAGCAGAAATCACACACACACACACACACACACACACACACACACACACACACACACACACACATATAGCAGTACACTAAATCTAAAAACGAGCCAACACCGATTTTAGATTTAGTATACTGCATTTTTTGCTCTACTTTCGTACTTTCGTACTTTCGTATAGAGCACTTTACTGTTAAGGTTTTCGTCTTGGTTTTTTTTTCTTTCAAACAAGCTCTTGATGCATTGTTCTTGTGCTTGGTTTGTTTCTTTTATTTTTCTTCCCTTTTATTTAACCTACGAGGTAGTCCCCGTTGGGTTATTGACAATTTCAGTTTCTGATAGGTTAGCATCGGTTTTTCGGATATTAGTCTATAATAATTAGTGCTGCTTTGTTGTAATTACGTATATATATATATAAGTATATGTATATTATTTCAAATTTGCTATATATTTTAAGCGTTCATTGATTATGTACATAAAAATCATGATTCATTGGTGACTGACAGTTTCACGTCTTAAGCGATCATCAGATTTGTTATATCTTTCTCAGTGTTTGTGTGCAATATATATGTAGATATAAACATTAGCTCTAAAACTAAAATTTATATCCGGATCTTGAGCACTTTCATCTATAAATATTACATACCTTAAAACTATATACATATATAAATTCTTCATTTGTAAACGAGTTATTATGCAACCTAGTGGTGTCTTCAGGTGATTTTCTATAACTGATTTTACAGTTTACCGTTTTTTTAAGAACGCTCACGTAATAGGGATTTATTTGAATGATCACGTAATGGGGAATTTTTGAACGTGCAATTTTGAAATTACAAGAAATTATAACATTTTCATTCATGATTGTATGAACCTCACAGGTATGTTTTGCTATGGTTACACTTAGTTATAATTTCTGTTCTTTCATTTAATAATTTATTTTTGTTTGGGAAAATGAAACTAACAAACATAAATAAATTATTGAATGAAAAAAAAAACAGAAATTATGACTAAGTGTAACCATATTAAAAATACCTATGAGGTTCATACAATCATGCATGAAAACGTTACAATTTCTTGTAATTTAAAAATTGCGCGTTCAAAAATGCCCTGTTCTGTGAGCCTTCAAAAAAATCACCGTTACGTGAGTGTTCTTAAAAAAAAACAACAACAAAAAAAAAGACGGTAAAATCAGTTATTGCAAATCGCCTGAAGGCACCACGCATGGTAGAAACCTAGGTCGCGTAATAACTCGTTTACAAATAAAAAGTATTCAAAAGTTCTACAATATAATTTTATTGAACACTTTTTTATACAAATGTGCACTGGTCTAATTTTATTATGACCAAAAACTAAGTTATTAAACAATATATATATATATATATATATATATATATATATATATATATTCATTGGTAAACGCAATCCCCATTTCTACCGTCTGGTGTATTCAGGCGATTCACATTAATTGATTTTACCGATTTTTTAAGAACGATCACGCAACGGGGATGTTTTTGAACGTGCAATTTTCAAAATTAGAACAAATTATAACGTTTTCATTCATGGTTGTATGAACCTAATAGGTATGGTATGGTTACACTTAGTCATAATTTCTGTTCTTTCATTCAATAGTTCAGTTTTATTTGGGAATAACATAATAGCTAACTTTTTCCTGGCACAGTCTATATATTTTACTTCTGTTGTAAGGCTTGGCTGTATTCACTATACTCTATTTGGATCTTTTTTATATTTCAGTTTCAATTTCCACACGTGGGTAGCCAATTTTGTATAAGTTTTCTAGTCTAAATTTAGACCCGTGATTAAACCATCTGGTCTTAAAAGTATCTTTGGTTGATCCCAAATATGTTTTGTTTTGAGCATTTCAGTCATGTACTTTTGCTTTGTAAACGACTTCTTTTGTATTACAAAGTCCTTGAAGTGGGCAATTATTTTTGACCCTGCAGTTGCATTCTTTATTAGTGATTTTGTTTTGTACAATGCTTTTTAAGTTTCTGACATCTTGTTTCTTTATGAAATTTTCTAAATTACTACTACAGTTATAACTCAGTTTGATTATATTCCTATTGAGAATTTTGTTTGAGCTTTTTGGAAAGTGGTTATCAATCAGTTTAAAAAATATTTGTTCTATTGTGGTTTTTATTTCTAAGTTAATGGTGGGTTGAATCAGATAGCGTTTCGTTTATATGTTTGTTTTTTATGTGTCTGTTTGGTTGGGGATTGTATACTAAAAAGTTCTTATGGCTAGGTTTTCTTAGTGCATATTCATAGTATCAAATACTGTTTTGTTTGATGAATTTTTTGATAGCCTGTATTCTATTCCTTTGTGAATGTTTTTGATTATGCTTTTTACATGGTTAGATCTCGCGTTTATGTACTTTAAATTTGTGTTTGCTTTCATATATAGAGAGATATTGCCAGTTTGTAAATTTAATTCTACATCAAAATATTGGACTACTTTTCTATTTGTTTTGATTCAAAATCTAGTTGTCTGATGAGTTTGTAAAGTGCTTTCCTTATTTTATCATTTTCTCTTTTGTTGTTTGGTGCTATCATTAATCCGTCATCTCTGTATAATCCGTGGTTGTCTATGTGGATTATTTCGTTAATTTTATTTAAAATGTATATACCCATCAATTCTGAAAATTCGGCTCCGTCATACGATCCTTGTGGTACATCAAAGGTACCCTTATTTGATTTATTAATCCATGCTTTACCATTGTGGAAAAGTATTGATTTGCAGCAATGTATGATTCAGATTAAATACTTCTAGACTTTTTCAGAAATTGATAGGTAAAAGTGTTTCATGTCATATGTACTGAACGTATATTTCTTTTTGTTTAAGATTTTTTTTGGAACCAGGAAATACAATCATTTGTGTTCTTCCAGCAGTTTGCTTGAGTTGCAATTCTTAGTAAGTCACAAATATTTTTTAATATTTGATGGCTTATTTTGCCCACATTTGTTTTTGTTGGATTTATAAGCCGGTATGAGGGGTAATTAGAAAAATCTTCTTTGTGGTCTTTGCTTGTTAGGAAAGCTTGTCTACCGGTTAAAATTTGGATTTTTGGCTTAAATCCAGTTTATCTGTAATAAATTTACCTTCTTTGTTAATATTTTCAAATACTGACAAAAACTTAGAAGTGAAAACCAAATATTGAAAATATTAACAAAGTATTATTTTTATTAATTTTATTTTTCATAATTTGACCCCAAGCAAGGTGGGACTTCATTGTGTTAGTAGGAGAAAAAAGACTCTGTGCATTGGGTATTAAAAAAAAATGATAAACGATAAACAGCATTCAAAAAGTAGAAGATAGCAATAGAAGTTGCATTTAAATTTTTAGAGATTATATCAATCAGGGGAGCAAGTAAACGGAAGAGAGTTTCATAGACGGGAAGTGCGAGAAAAGAAGCTGATGGAGTAGAAATGCTGGTGACATTTAACTATTTCAAAAGTGAAAAGGTGAAACCTAAATGTCAATCTAGTCAGTTAGCTTTGGGCGACCATGTCTCGAAAGAGACATGACTGACTGGGCAGAAGATTATCCCGCAGTAGGTAGGCATTACTTTCTGCAGTAGATTGTTTGCTAGCCAAGGTTATAGAACCTAATCTGTCCTGCCATTTGACTCATAGCTGTAGGGAGAAGAGATAGATTATATTACATCATTATATTAAGTATAATTAGGGGGGTTCAGTTAATTACTTCATAACAATAGAAAACTGATCCCCCACTTTAGGCTCAATAGAAGTTTTACTTATGTTTCCAACTATCATATATTCAGTCAGTCAGTTAATTGCCATACGTGATACACGCTTTAGGCGATCATGTCTCGAAAGAAACATGACTGATTGGGCAGAAGATTATCCCGCAGAAGATTGCCATTGTTTTCTGCGGTAGACTTGTTGCGGTAGACTTGTTGCCAGCTAAGGCTATAGAATCCAAACTTCCCTATTATTTAACCCATAACTGGATGGAAGAGAAGGATTACTACCTTTCCCAAGGCTATTTGTACGTAAGTGAATGCAAGGAATTCAACTGGAATTCGAAATCGGCATCCGAATTTGGCGTTCCTAGTCGATATCTATCTAGTAGCATACTTTAATTCATGGTCTCAGGGAACTAGAGAAAGCCCTCGTCAGAGCAGTTGCCATGGAAGTATTTGTAGAAAAGACAGAGGGAAGACACGTCACGTCGGTGAGAATATAACTGAAAGTATGATGCCAAGTTAGAATCGATTAAATTGCAGGACTTTCTTTGGAGTTTGTAAAATTTAAATTTTACGAATTTATAGCAGAGAAGCAGCGTGATCAAAAACAAAACCACAACACACATCCCAATATGGCCTGCATTTGTTTGTATTACGTTGAATATTAACAATAGTCACGAGAGCCTCGACAAACTCCAAAGAAAGTCCTGCAATTTAATCGATTCTAACTTGGCATCATACTTTCAGTTATATTCTCACCGACGTGACGTGTCTTCCCTCTGTCTTTTCTACAAATACTTCCATGGCAACTGCTCTAACGAGGGCTTTCCCTAGTTCCCTGAGACCATGAATTAAAGTATGCTACTAGATGGATATCGACTAGGAACGCCAAATTTTAACGTTAAAAATGTACTAACCAAAATGTTGCAGTAAGTTAAAATAAAGCTGTGAAAAAAATAAGAGTTATTCCTTTTGTTGAGGTCAGTATTATTTTATTTCGAAGTCTGACTTATCGATTGTTATGAATTAAAAAAATGTGAAATTAGCCGTGAAAAATATAAAAAGCGAGTGTAATTGCATTTTTTGTGGCTTGTATCGCTAACCTTTTTGTGGAACTGATTCCTATAACTACTAATTTTGATAACGTTTCTACAAGAGAATTTTTTACGTGTGAAGGTTGAGTAGGATTATCTGATAAGCCAGTATTTCCTAACTTTTTTCAATCAATATTGATATTATCTATGCTAAGCTAACATCTTTCTGGAATTGGATCTACATCCATTTACTTCTGTGACCGTAAATTTCTATTAGATAGATGCTGAATCACAAAACTTGGAGGCAGTAAAGATGAACTTCACGTATTTCCAACGATAATCAAATTTATATGTATACCTTTATATTTTTATAAGTTGTATTTTTATGCCATGTCTTTTCAAGATGGAGGTGATCATGTGTCTTTACAGATTACTTTTCTTTATCATCTACGAATTATAAAGACTTCTTGGGTTAGATACTTGAGTGGTTTTCTGCTGTCTTCCCCCCTGCAATTAATTCCGAATAGTCCTTCTTTTACACTGCATCCAAGGTCTAAAACGTACACTAAACATACAAAGTGTTGATAGCAGAGTCAGAACACAGAAATAATTATTAGGCAAGGTAACTAATGAATGCAAAAAGACGGGACTAACTATTAACTACAATAAGACCGAATATATGACTCTTAGCAAAAGAGACCATCAAATCAACCATCCGTGCGTACATAGAATATTGCTGTCATATATGGTTAGGCGTCCCTGCTGCTGATCTCAGTGTTCACGATAGGCTCCAAAGAAGAATCTGTAATGTGATAGGTCCCGACTTGGCAGCTCGACTCCAGCCACATTCTCACCGGCGGGACGTGACTTCCCTCTGTCTATTCTACAAATATTTCCATGGCTTCTGCTCCGACGAACTTAAGTCACAGGTGTCCCCGCCACAAGAATTTACTCGTGCAACCAGACTGGCAACAAGGTCCCGCTCATTTACTTTTAGAAGAATACTGGCGAACCTTCGGACCCCGCTAATTACCACCCTATCAGCCTCCTTCTGATCTTTGGCAAAATCTTCGAAGCTATTATCAACGCCGAGGTGATTCAGCATCTAACGGCCCACAGGCTTCTCTCAGACAAACAGTATGGTTTTCGCTTCACCAGGTCTACTGCTGATATGCTAATGACCATTACCGAGTACATATACCAGGCTCTCGACAAGAATAGCGAAGCACGAACCGTTGTCTTGGACATCTCCAAAGCGTTCGACAGAGGCTGGCATGCTGGCCTTTTGTACAAAGTGCGGAGCTATGGTATAACTGGATATTTTTTGATCTAACCGCACTTTGAAGGTAGTATTAAACGGTCATGCCTCCCAAAAATACTACACGAACGCTGGCGTCTCTCAAGGCTCTATCCTGGGTCCCATGCTCTTTCTGATCTACATTAATGATCTCCCAGATGTCATTAGATCCCGGGTAGGCATGTACGCCGATGACACCACAATCTACTCTCGTCTCGATCAAAAACACGGTGTGGGCGACAAAGCGAACCACGTTGCCGAGCTTGAAAAGGACCTCCAATCCGTGGTGGACTGGGGTAAGAAGTGGCTCGTGAATTTTAATGCACCCTAAACGAGGCTGCTATCAACTAACCACCATACACAATCACACCTACCGCCCATTAGCATGGAACAGGCTTGCCTCCCTGAGAGTAAAACACTACCCCTCCTTGGCCTCACACTCTCGAAGGACCTCAAATGGAATGACTATATCGAATCCATTGCTTAGTCCGCTGCTATGAAGGTCGGTTCTCTGTGCAGGGTCCAGAAATTTTTCCCCTCTGAATCTATCCTGCACATATATAAATCTACCATCCGCCCGTGTATTGAATACTGCTGCCACATCTGGTCGGGTGCCCCTGCTACTCTCCTCGGGCTTCTTGATAAAATACAACGGAGAATCTATAACATGATCGATCCTACAGCGGACTGGCTGTAACCACTCTCTTACCGACGTGACGTGGCTTCCCTGTGCCTCTTCTACAAGTACTTTCATGGCCTCTGCTCCGATGAACTTAAGTCATTAGTGCTGCCTAGGTACGAATTTACACGAGATACTAGATTGGCAACTAGGTCCCACCCCTTCACAGCGAAAACGATAAAATGTAACCGCAATTTCTACTCCAACAGCTTCTTTTCTCGTACTTCCCATCTGTGGAATTCCTTTCCACATGCCTGCTTCCCCGACGGCTACAATCTCCAGGAGTTTAAGTGTAAGGTCAATAGACACCTCCTAACACACTAACTTGCATCTATTCTTTCAAGCACTCTCACCATCTAACCAAACCTCATTCTCGGTACCCTTACCCGTCTATCAACCTCCTTCTGACATTTCCTGTATCTAGCCATCCTTTCCCCATCACTCCCTATGTAACCCCCTGCGCTACAGTGGCAGTGGAATGCCTTGCTCGGGATGAAACGATTAAAAAAAAAGATGTGCTAAATGCAGCCGATAATTCTACTTCAGCAGCTTCTTTTTCCCGCACTTCCTACCTGTGGAACTCCCTTCTATATACTTGCTTTCCTGAATTTAAATGCAATGTCAATACCCATCTCTTGACTTTAGTTCTTTCTACATCACCCTGTATATTTTGTTCTGTTCCTTTCTCTCTACCTTTGCAACTGTCTTCACACCTGTGTTCCATCCTTCTCGTGCCATTTTTCTGACACCTCCTTGTAACTGGTTCGTCTTTATCTTCACTCTCCTTCGATCTAGACTTTTTCTCTTATGTAGCTCCCTACGCATCAGTGGTGTTACCGACTTGCTTGAGGTGAAACGATTAAAAAAAAAAAAAAAAAGAAAAAAAAATAGACAAGCTAAGACATTAATTATATATCGGAAAGGTGAAAATCATGTAGGTGTGGGAATTTTATTATCTTAGTAATAGAGTAGCACGCGATGGAACGTTGGGTACAGAAATCCGGACGTTTAGAGAAATAGCGAAAAATGCTTATCAGAAATTCAGGGACATTTCAATTGATCAAAATTTTTTTATATAGCAAGGTATTTCAACATGTGCGATGTGAGTTGTGGATATTGGCTCGGAACGAGAAATCGGAGAGCCGAGTTCGAATTCCAGCTGAATTCGTTGGATTCACTTACGTGTAAATACACTGGGGAAAGGTACTAGCATGTCATATCTCTCTCGAGCTATGGGTTAAATAACAGGACAGATTGCATTCTGTAGTCTTGGTTGGCAACCAGTCTACCGCAGAAAGTAATGGCAACCTACTGAAGGAAAATCTTCTGGCCAGTCAGTCATGTCTCGAAATAGTCATAGGGAATGTATCACTTATGGCACTTAGCTGAATTATTCAAATACATATAAAGAAAATATTTAGAACAGAACCTGTGTGGGGGGGGGGGTCAGAAGAAATGGATTCATGCCTTTCCGAAAGGAATTTGTGTAAAAGTTAATGCAATAGACACGACCAGGCCTTGAACTCGGTTCTCTAATATCGTTTTTTTACATCAATAATTACTACGCTAACCGTTCAAAGAATCAATTCTGCAACTAATTTTCTTTCTGTAGATATCATGCCCCTGCAGGCCGTAGGTAATAATAGCTCTCAATACTTTCTTGTTTTTTGTAGAAAATACTCTCTCGCAAATTGCTCGAATTTCGGGCCAGAAAAAGAAAAATGCTGACAATTCAACTCGCCAGTCCAATCTCGCCAACTGCTATCCACCTAACCAGTTAAACCTCCTCTTCGCTTTTATCGGCAGATCAATTTTTTCCATTGGCCGACAACACAGAGAGGACGCCAAAGATTTGCATACACTCCCATAGCGACTCCTGCGGCGGACTTGTTTTGGGTATGTAATTTTCTTTTACGCCGCATTTTACGTCGTAGTATTAACGCGACGCGCTGTCGCTTGGTTTGACGAGGTAAGTCGCCGTTTTCTTCGCTATATTTTTCTTATTTTTCAAAGATAGTTTTCGCTGGACGACCTTTCCATTGACTTTTTGGTTTTCACTTTATTATTTATTTGACCAAACTTGTTACCCCAGATTACTTGTTTTGAATGTACTTTGTACGCCTTAAATTCTCATGAACCTTCCTGAATTTTACATTTTCTAGGATTACGCCACATCGCGCTTAAACCACGGTTCCTGTACAGTAACCAAAGTTAGATAACGTCGAGTCTGGCCAGTTTAGGAATACCAGGTGCTGTAAGCAAAGGGTGTTTAGGTGGTGTAAAAGATAATGGCATGAAATTCTCAATCAAAGAGCCGAGTTTCAGTTACCATTGGGTTCGTTATATTCAATTATGCGCGAGTACCCTTGAGAAAGGTATCGGTCTTTTCTTTATCCCCAGCCGTGGGTTAATTAGTAAGACATTATCATTAAAACATTATTATCTCCCCCTTACAAAAATGGTCACAATCTCATTTTTTCTGACTTTAGATAATAGGTTGTTACAAAAATAATGGCCGCTCGAAGAATTGTATTCTGAAAAGCCATTTTAACATAGTATTCACGGAATATATTAGGTTGTTACAAAATAATGGCCGCTCGAAGAGTTGTATTCTGAAAAGCCATTTTAACATTGTATTTACGATATATATTAGGTGAATTTTGGTATACATAATAATTAATTTTTACCTTATTTTCAGACTGAAATATTCTTAACGCATAGACTCTTTTAATTATGAGCATGACAAAACATGATCTTCATTTACTTTTTTTTAGATGTGTTAAAACTTGGGCAAAGTGCCTTCCAAACTTCTACCAATAAAGAATGGGGAAATAAATCCACAAGTTATCGAAGGTGGTTCGAGAAATTCCGTACTGGTAATGAGAACCTCGAAAATGAAGACGGTAGAGGACGGTCATGTAGTTGAAGACGGTAGTGGACGGTCATGTAGTTGAAGACGGTAGAGGACGGTCATGTAGTTGAAGACGGTAGAGGACGGTCATGTAGTTGAAGAAGGTAGAGGACGGTTATGCAGTCTTGACAAAGACCAATTTAAAGCAGTTATTGAGCAAAACCCAAGTTAATCTGTCAAAGAAATGTTACAGACGCTTGCTGTTAGCACTGAAACAGTCTCACGCCATTTGTAGAGTATTGGTAAAGTGAAAAAGCTCGATGAGTGGGTTCTTCATGATCTTAATGAAAATCAAAGACGTTTTGAAGTGTGCTCGATGCTCTTTCTACGTGACACCACTGAATCCTTACTTCACTTGTGATAAAAAAATGATGAGCCCCCCCCCCCCCTCACAAATTTCCTAAAACCAAATTTGCATCAGCAAAATATTATAGTGACAGTCTGGTTGTCTGCAATTGGTGTTATCCACTACAGATTTCTGGGAACCAATCAGAGCATTAATGCAGAGCTTTACTGCAATCAACTTGCTGAGATGCATGCAAGCCTGCAAAAATGAGATCTGCATCAACGTTGTCTAATTCCGCTCTATGATAATTCGCGGCCACATGTTTCAAGAATGACTTTGCAAAAACTTACAAACTTGAGATACGAATTTTTACCACATCTTGCATATTCTTCTCAGCTTTCAACCACTGATTATCATTTTTGAAGCATTTAAGCACATTTTTACATGGTAAAACATTTAGGTCTAAACCAGATGTTGAATCAGCTTTCAAAGATTTCGTTGCATCACAGCCAATAACTTTTTATCAAGAAAATGTTTTTATAAATAATCTTTTTATATATCAAAAATGTTTTTTTTTAAATATAATCGTATCGATCGATGGCAGAGGTTCATAGATGCTCAAGGTTCGTATTTTGACATTTTGAACCTTTCTACAGATATCATTCAAGAATAAAATTATGTTTCTGAAATTGGCCATTATTTTTGTTACTCTCTAACAATCTGCAAGCGGTGATGACCTGCAGAAATCGAATCAATAATCGATTTTTGATTTTGTTTGTTTTTTATCCTTCCTTTCCTTAAAACTTGGATTTTCATAATTTGTGCCTGATATTCTTAATATTCATTGCTAGATCCACAATTCTGTCATTTCAAAATTTTTCTTTATATGGATTAGCAGTTTATACTAATCCATATAAGCGACAAATCTTGTAAAGTAATCCAACACTTCTTCTAATGATATTTTTCGATCTATTAAAATATCCCTAAAATTTCGCTGATCGAATTAAAGGGTTCAGTTCGAAATTCCTAGCACCTGAAAAAGGCATGGGCATAGAACGGCCGAAACGTAATAAACATGACAAAGAAGATGAGGAAAATAGTCCGAAAAATATAAATAATGTTCCTCAATTTTGTTTTAACTTTGTACCGGTGACGCCACAGATATAACTTTCGATGAGCCCAAATTCCCTTTCTTCATATTTTATCCTTACTTTTTAGGCTATAGAGTGACCTTTACCCAGACTAGCCGGGGCTTTGATGCAACCAACGGACTATCTGTCATATAAGAAAAAAAATCCAAACTAAGAAAGAAAAAAGGACCAAAAGTTAAACACCTGCCGAAGCAGTATATTAATGTGCTCAACACCTAGGCATTACAGGCTTTAGAACGTCAACCCCCAAGGAGTCACAGGTTTATTCATTACGTAAGATTCACGCTTTTTGCAATCTTCAGGGGTTATATATAACATAAATGGACTTATCGCTTGTTATGGATTAAGGCTAGGAGTTCTAACAACAACTTTCAGTTGAATATCTTAACAGTTTTCAAGCAAGAGAATTCAATAGCTCAGAGGTAGAATCGCCGATAGACGCTAATTCAGTCGGGTTTCAATCCTGGGTAAAATCAATCGGATGTCTAACTGTACTGGTTAGCTGTGATAGAGCGAAACAGATCTGTCTGCGGATGACTATATATGTATGCACACAAATGAATGAAGAAAATAATTGCCACGTTGGAAAAAATAATTTAAAACTGTCTCCAATATAAAAACAGAGCAATAAATATTAATTATTGCGTTAGAACATGTGAAAGATTACTACAAAATCGTACATTTTGTTTGGACATTGGAAGAACAATGTCTTATCAGGTAGTTAACAATGATGGTAACTATCTAATCTTTGTTAACTACGTGTTGAGATATTGTTCTTTCAATGCCCAAATGAAATATACGATATTGTAGTTGTTTGTAGTTTGCACATGTTCTAAGGTAATAACAAATAATCACATAAATATATTCTTGATATATATTTATGTGATTATTTGTAATGTGTGTATGTGATGAGACGCGTAGTTTCCTTGAAGCTAAGAGGTCGGTTTGTCAGGCGACTAGAAGCTTCCCTAAAAGGGAAAAGAAAGAGATTTTGTTATTGGCAACCTGAAGTTGGAAAGAGAAAACGGGATCAAGAGAATTTGAAACCTTTCTTTACATTGTATGTAAAGAAAGGGTTCAAATTCTCTGTCACCCAGCAGGCGTTACAACGGGTCTCTTAGCAGAAAAAGTGTAGGTATCCTTCGAAATATATATATATATATATATATATATATATATATATATGTGTGTATTTGGGTTGCAACTTTTCTTTCAAACATCCTTCATTGAAAACAACCGACAGGGAATATTTAATTAATTTCTTATGAAGTCTTTCTCTCATCCTAACATTTTCTGTTTTGTAGACGCTAAATAATTATTTTTATCGTCCCTAGCGATTTCGTCCACTTCTATAGCCATTTTCAAGGATGTTTATGTATCTGCCGTTGTTATTTCTCTTCCTGTTTTGACTGTTTCGTAGTAATTTTTTTTTGAAAAAGGAACGTTCTTTCGAAGCGCTCACGCGCCGTGAACGACTAAAATTTGCGTCAGCATCTTTCTATGAAAAAGAAAAATCAATACTTCATTTCCACTATTATAAAATGTGACGATAATGGTAGAAGATAAAAGTTTGATATATAGTGCCTCTCTAATAGCGAGGTGATTTTGATATAGTGATTTACATATAACACTCGCATTTTCGATCGGAAGCTTCCTGAAATATTCTTGTGAATTATGGGTTAATAAATGTTTTTCATGGCGCTTTCGTTTGATAAAAGACACGTAAGGCGTCTTTAAAGATATGGTGAAGCCGTACAGGTTTTATTGGTCCTGGGCATGACGGTAAACTGCATCCGGCAGCAAGGCCTCTGATTGGGAGGTTGTGAGGAGCATGGAACTACCACTTAATTGCTGCTGTTCCCAGGTCCCCTCTGAACCAGAGTAATAGCACCTGTTAGGATTCCAGCTATGGGCAAATAGTTAACCCCCAAACTGGGATCAAAACACCATGAAAGTATAAAAATCCGCTTTTATAGAAATATATACATAAAAATAGAATTTTATAGAAAATATACATTTTTGAAGAAAAAAAATATTACCATAGCACATCTTTGAAAAAAAAAAGATCTCAGCAAAACATTTTAAAATACAAAACTAAAAACCATTTTTAGTTTTCTAAAACAAAACAGAATAAACACAAAAAAATGCATTAAAATCTGACTAAATCAATTTTCTCACTATATAACCGAAAATTAAAAAAAACCCTTAAAATCCCACCATTTTGGCATTAGATAACCCACAGAAATTGATATACCGTTAAGCAAAACTCAAACTCAAACGGGTTTTATCCAGATTTATCATCAGAAGGTTATCTGATGGTGTGGATTTCTGGAAGAATAAAAGTATACCATTTGTATGTTGAAATAGAAATTTATTAATGGAAAAGAATAACATGAACTGGTAGAAGTTAATGTTCAATGAGAAACAGTATTAAGAAGTTAAGGGTATCAAGAGTTCGTAGTAGTAACTGGTGTGGATGTAGGCAGGAACGTATGTAAGTATGTATGTATTTATGAGCCTTTATTGTTGGTTAGGATTGTCTTTGAAATATTCGCTCTGGGTGAATTATGAAAAGGAAGCAAATGAGGGGCGAGAGAGAAGGATAAAGACAATAATAATAACGATCGCTTGACGTTTGTCAAACATACCTCTTAATGACACTCGTCATCTTTTCTCTCTGACGACGGTCAAACTTGGCCCGCCTTTTATATCGTTTGTAGGACATTTAAGAATTCACTCCCGGGTGTGATTTTGGCTTTTCTATTTTGTTTTTAGATGTTTCCTAGTTTTCCATTGGCCGAAAACATTGCGCATCAAGGCGTGAAATTTTGCGAGCTTTTGTGTACTGAGCAAAGTTTGTAAATTCGAGAAAATTTGTTTATTTCTAACAAAATCAATGGGTCAGTGCTTAGCATTTGAATTTTAAATCTAGAATTTGTTTTGTTCACTTCAATGGTAGTGTGTCCAGTATAGTTAATTGGTATGTGACAAGAAACACAGTCTTGTACTGGGCATTGAAATTCATACACTATATTAGTCATTGCTAGTTTAGATTTTAAAGGGTTATTTTGATTAGTGATGGCTATGTGCGGAGTGATGCATTGGATATCGGCTCGGAACGAGAAATCGGGGAGCCGAGTTCGAATTCCAGCTGAATTCATTGCTTTCACTTACGCGCAAATACCCTTGGGAAAGGAATTAATCCGTCTATTCCTTCCAGTTATGGGTTACATAACAGCACAGATTGGGTTCTATAGCCTTGGTTGGCAACCAGTCTACCGCAGAAAGCAATGGCAACCTGCTGTGGGATAATCTTCTACCCAGTAAGTCATGTCTCTTTCGAGACAAGATCGCCCAAGCGTGTATCACGTATGGCACGTAACTGACTGACTGCTATGAATATCAGTTGATGCAATTCATCAAACTATATAAGAATCATCATTAAACGGGAGGCCTACCAAAATTATACCCACTTAGGATCTCTATTGTAATCTGTTCATAGCAATATATGTAAGTCTATTTATATATGTACATTTAAGTCTGTTTCTATCTAGTTTCACTTCCATCTGTCGATCTCTGTTCATGTCCATTGAAAAATATAAATAGAGGCATATTCGGAAGACGAAGCGCTCATTCAAAATGCATGAACATATGTTCTCAGCAGGATCAATGTTCCCATTTCTTCGTAAGAAAAACCTTGCAATGAACGTAGCAAATAATATCTTCTTTTTATTTTCTTGAGGAGACACACAAAAAGCTTTTTCCATCCTCAACTGACATTATAGAATAGATCATACATTGTTAAATGGTTCTATAGAATGGGGGCCAAGACGTAAAAGTAAGGCTTTCTGAAGACCACCGTATCAACCTCGGTCAATTGTCAGTCGTCACAACTGAAATTTCAATGAAAAATCAATCCACTATTCTCCAGTCTACTAATGCACATTGCTATTGTTCAGTTGCTGCCTTAGTGGCTTGACCAGAAAGTTTTATTTTGTCTATCAACTTGTCTATTCTAAATCTTGTTTTTCCACTTTGAGTTTTTATGTTTGTTCTTTTGTTAATCAGTACAAGGCTCTCCATGATATTTCGAAAAGCCCATTAAAAACGAAGTTGTGTTTTTAATAGTTTTTGTTCTTTACTGAATCAATATTCCTTTTCGATGTTATAAGAATAATCAATGAAATATTTTGTTAGAATAATCAATGAAACATTTTATTGAAATAATCAATTACATATTTTATGAAAATAATCAATGAACTATTTTATTAATTAAAACAGTTTAATATTCTATTCGAATAAGAAACGAAATATATTATTAGAATAAATGAGATATATTATGAAAATAATCAATGAACTATTTTATTAATTAAAACAGTTTAATATTCTATTCGAATAAGAAACGAAATATATTATTAGAATAAATGAGATATATTATGAATATAATCAATGTACTAGTTTATTAAAATAATCAATGAACTATTTTATTAATTAAAACAGTTTAATATTCTATTCGAATAAGAAACTAAATATATTATTAGAATAAATGATATATTATTAAAATAATCAATGAAATGTTTTATTAAAATAATCAATGAACTATTTTATTAACATAATAAAGGAAATATTTTATTAGGATGTCCATTGAAATAGTTCATTAAAATAATCAAGGAAATGCTTAATTTAGATACTGAAAATTAAAAAAAAATAGTGATATATTAGAATAATCAATGAAAGATTTTATTAAGATAATCAATAAAATTATTTTATTACAATAATCAATGAAATATTTTATTAGAATAATCGCTGAAATATTTAATTAAAATAATCAATGAATTATTATCTTAGAATAATCTATGAAACATTCTATTCAAATAATTATTGAAAATCTTATTAAAATAATGATATATTAAAACAATCAATGTTACATTTTATTTGAATAATCAATGATAAATTTTATTAGAATAGCCAATGCTAAATTTTATTAGAATAATCAATGATAAATTTTATTAGAATAGCCAATGCTAAATTTTATTAGAATAATCAATGATAAATTTTATTAGAATAGCCAATGCTAAATTTTATTAGAATAATCAATGATAAATTTTATTAGAATAGCCAATGCTAAATTTTATTTGAATAATCAATGATAAATTTTATTAGAATAGCCAATGCTAAATTTTATTAGAATAATCAATGATAAATTTTATTAGAATAGCCAATGCTAAATTTTATTAGAATAATCAATGATAAATTTTATTAGAATAGCCAATGCTAAATTTTATTAGAATAATCAATGATAAATTTTATTAGAATAGCCAATGCTAAATTTTATTAGAATAATCAATGATAAATTTTATTAGAATAGCCAATGCTAAATTTTATTAGAATAATCAATGATAAATTTTATTAGAATAGCCAATGCTAAATTTTATTAGAATAATCAATGATAAATTTTATTTGAATAATCAATGAAATATTTTATTAGAACAATCAATGAAATACTTCTTTATAATAATCAATAAAGTATTTTATTAGAATAACCAATAAAATAATTTATTAGAGTAATCACTAATATATTTAATTAAAATAATCAATGATACATTTTATTAGAATCATCAATGATACATTTTATTAGAATCATCAATGATACATTTTATTAGAATCATCAATGATACATTTTATTAGAATCATCAATGATATATTTTATTAGAATCATCAATGATACATTTTATTTGAATCATCAATGATACATTTTATTAGAATCATCAATGATACATTTTATTAGAATCTTCAATGATACATTTTATTTGAATCATCAATGATACATTTTATTTGAATCATCAATGATACATTTTATTTGAATAATTAATAAAATATTTATTTATAAAAATCAATGAAATACTTTATTAAAATAATCAATAAAATAATTTATTAGAATAATCACTTATATATTTAATTAAAATAATCAATGAAATATTATATTAATCTATGAAACATTTTATTCAATTAATAATTGAAGATTCTATTGAAATATTGATATATTAGAATAATCAATGATACATTTTATTAGAATAATCAATGATAAATTTTCTTAGAATAATCAATAATAAATTTCATTTGAATAATCAATGAAATATTTTATTAGAACAATCAATTTATATCTCTTCATAATAATCAATGAAATTTTTTATTAGAATAATAAATAAAGTGTTTTATTAAAATAATCCCTATAACATTTTATTAGAATAACCAGTGAAATATTTAATTACAATGTACGAATCCGTACTCTTGTTCTTTTTGTGGATTGTCAAAAGTTGGATTGTCAGTATTGGCTACAATAACATAAGATATTATTGATGGACTGCTCGTAATTCGACCGTTTAAAATCATCAGACGATATTTATCAAAAGAATAAAATCCCGCAGAAAAAGAGAGCATAGTTTCAACAAATAAACATTGATTTGGTATAAAATGACTAGAATAAATAGGAAGGGAATTTTTATAAATTGATATTATGCCAAACATAAACGAACTCTTCAAAGGTTAAGATATCATCAGAAAGTTTGAAAGAATAAATGTGTTCTGTTTGTATGCTTAAGTGAAAATTTATTTATAAACCAGAATGATATTAATTTCTAAGAACTCAAATTATTAACTTAGGATATGTTCATAGAAAAATAGTAGTAAAGAGCTAAATGAATCCAGAGATCGTTTTGAACACAGTAAGGTCTTCATAGCTTTCTTTCGTTTAGCGGCTGGCGAGTAGGTGAAGAGGAAGAAAAAACAATAAAAGAAAATTGTACTTATCGACGTTAATTTTTAGGAGTCAGTTCAAGCGTCTTGTCTTCTTTTTGTTGACGGCGAATATGCGAAGACAAAGAAGAAGGAATAAAGAAAAATATAACTCAAGAAGGAAACGGAGAACAAATGTATGTCGACGATACCTTATGTCCTGTTCAGCGGATCGGAATTTCTTTTTTTACATTATGGCGGTGTCCTATCTGATTTCTGCTGCCACCTGACTGATTCAACTTTCTTTCTCTATTTATAAAAAAGAAATTGTCACACTTTACTTTCTCTCAGTTTTGTAAACCGTTCTCCTTTTATTGGTTAGAAAATAATTCACACTGGTTCTTGAATTTAGCTTCGTCTTTTTCCTTCAGTACAGAGTCAATCCTTTTTCCTATTGGTTAAAATGATTTTCGCACTGGTTTTCAAAATTTGTAAACGGTGAAGAGAGGGAAGTTACTTTTATTTCGTATTCACCACATATACACGCAGTTGATTATAGACTATAAAATAATGAAATTTTGTTTCTGAAACAAAAAGACATTATTTCGTATATATGTAAATTGGAAATTTATTTGTATATTATGTAAATTATAATTTTGTACGTATGTGATGAACCATGGAATGCTGTTATATGTGTGTCTGTGTGATAAAGTCAATATTTGTGATAAAGTCAATATTTGTGTGTTCGATTCGCAAGGAAGGGGATACAAAAGAGTTAGAATTATTTTCCTACCGTAAACTCTGTTGCTGGAATATGAAACGGTCTCTTTAAAATTCGTTCTCGCTATCGCTTTTAGGGTAAGAGAAGTATGAGAAACACTGATGAGAGTGAAGTGGATGGAGAAAGGAACATGGAAGAGAAGATGAAGCTTAGTGAGATAGGAGATGACTATTGACTTTACATTTAAATTCTTGGAGAGTCTAACTGTTGGGAAAGCAAGTAAATGGAAGGGAATTCCACAGGCGGGAAGTGCGAGAAAAGAAGAAGAAAGTTATGAGGAAGAGTGACAGGTTATAGGGGGTGTAAGGAAGTGGGTAAGAGAAGGATGAGAATACTGATGAGGGTGGAATGGACGAAGAAAGGAGCACGAGAGAGAGGATACAAGTTATTGAGATAGGAGATGACTATTGACTTTACATTTAAATTCTTGGAGAGTCTAACTGTTGGGAAAGCAAGTAAATGGAAGGGAATTCCACAGGCGGGAAGTGCGAGAAAAGAAGAAGAAAGTTATGAGGAAGAGTGACAGGTTATAGGGGGTGTAAGGAAGTGGGTAAGAGAAGGATGAGAATACTGATGAGGGTGGAATGGACGAAGAAAGGAGCACGAGAGAGAGGATACAAGTTATTGAGATAGGAGATGACTATTGACTTTACATGTTAAATTCTTGAAGATTGTAGCTGTCGGGGAATCAAATAAATGGAAGGGAATTCCACAGGCGGGAAGTGCAGGAAAAGAAGCTTTTGGAGTAGAATTTGCGTTTACATCTTATTGGCTTCACAGTAAAAGTGTGGGATTTAGTTGCTTATCGTGTGACTCGAGTAAATTCGTATATAGGGCGCACCAGTGAGATAAAATCATTAGAGCAGAATCCGTGAAAGTATTTGTAGAAGAGACAGAGGGAAGTCACATAGCGCTGGTGAGAAAGTGACTGTATCCGAGTTCATTAAAATAATCAATGTAATATTTTATTAAAATAATCACTGAAATATTTTGTTAGAATAATCAGTGAAATATTTTGTTACAATATTCAATGAAATATTTTATTAAAATATAAAATATTTTATCAGAATAATCAAAGAGAGGTTATATTAAAACAAACAATGAAATATTTTATTAGAATAATTTTAGATATATTTTAATCAAATAATCAATAAAATAATTTATTAGAGTAATCAATGAAATATATAATTAAAATATTGAAACATTTTATTAAAATTATGATATATTTTATTAGAATAATCAATAAAATATTTTATTAAAAAAATCAATATTTTATTTAAATAACCAGTGAAATATAATAATAATTAATGAAATATTTTATTACAATATTCAATGAAATGTTTTATTAGAATATTAAATGAAACATTTTATTAAAATAATCAATAAAATATTTTATTAACATAATGAAATAATATATTAAAATTTAAATGAAATATTTTATTAAAATAATCAATGAAATATTTTGCTAACATAATGAAATAATATATTAAAATTTAAATGAAATATTTTATTAAAATAATCAATGAAATATTTTGATAGAACAATCAAAGAAATATTTTATTAAAATAATGAAACAGTTTATTTGAATAATCAATGATGTATTTTATTAGATAATCAGTTAAATATTTTACTACAATAAAAAATGAAATATTTTATTAAAATAATGTCACATATTAATAGAATAATTAATGGAATATTTTATTAGAATAATTAATTTAATATTTGATTTAAATAATAAATGAAATATTTTAATATAATAATCAAAGCAATATTCTATTAAAAAATCTAATAAATATTCTATGAGAATAATCCGTGAAATATTTTATTAAAATAATCAAAAAATATTTTATGAGAATAATCAATGAAATATTTTATAAAAATAATGAAATATATTCTGAGAATAATCAATGAATTATTTTATTAGATAATCAGATAAATATTTTTCAGAATAATCAATGAAATATTTTATTAGAATAATCAATCAAATATTTTATTGGATTAATAAATTAAATATTTTAATAAAATATTTAATGAAATGTTTTATAAAATAAAAATATACTTAAAATATAAATATTTGATTAGTTATTTTAATAAAATATTCTAGTAATTATTCTAATAATATTTGATATTATTTTAATAGAATATTTCAAATTTTATTGTAGTAAAATATTTAACTGATTATCTTATAAAATAGATCATTGATTATTCAAATAAACTGTTTCATTATAATCATTTTATTCGAATAAACAATGAAATATGAATTATTTTGTTTGAATAATCAATGAAGTATTTTCTTAGAAAAATTGATGAAATGTTTTGTTAGAATAATCAATGAAATACTTTTAAAAATAATCAATGTAACAACTTAATAAAATAATGATATATTTTATTAGAAAAATCAATAACACCTTTTATAAATGTAATCAATACAATATTTTATTAGAAAAATCAAAAACATATTTTTAGAATAATCATTGAAATAATGTATTTAAATAATCAATGAAATATATTAAAATAATCAATGAAAGATTATATTCAAATTATTAATGCAGCAGTTCATTAGAATAATAAAATATTTTATTAGAATAATCAATGAAACAATTTATTAGAATAATAAATGATATATTTTACGAGAATAATCAAAGAAACATTTTGAATAAATAATCAGTTAAAAAACATTTTATTGAAAAATATATATTTTATTAAAATAATCATTAACATATTTAATACAATGAACAATGAAATTTTTCGTTAAAAGTAAATGAATATTTATTAAAGTTATAAATGAAACGTTTCTTTGGAATAGACATTAATGTATTTTATTAAAATAATCAATGAAATATTTTATTAGTACAATTAATGTAATATTTTGTTAGAATAATCAATGAAACATTTTATTACAATAATCAATGAAATATTTTAAAATAATCAATTTAATATTTTTAGAATTATCAAAAACATATTAGAATAATCATTGAAACATTCTTTTAGAATAATTAATAAAATATTTTATTGAAATAACTATGTATTTCTTAAAATAATCAATGAAAGATTTATTAAAATAATCGATGAAAGATTATATTAAAATTATTAATGCAGCAGTTCATTAGAATAATGAATAAAATATTTTAGTAGAATAATCAATGAAACATTTTGATTAAATAATCAATTAGAAACATTTTATTGAAAAAGATATATTTGATTAGAATAATCATTAAAATATTTAATATAATGAACAATGAACTTTTTCATTAAAAGTAAAGGAAATATTTATTAAAATAATCAATGGAATATTTTATTAGTCTAATTAATGTAATATTTTGTCAGAATAACCAATGAAACATTTTATTACAATAATCAATGAAATATTTAAAAAAATCAATTTAATATTTTTTGAATTATCAAAACATATTTTATTAGAATAGTCACTGAAACATTAGAATAAATGATGAAATATTTTATTGAAATAACTATGTATTTCTTAAAATAATCAATGAAAGATTTTATTAAAATAATCAAGAATTAGAATATTCAATGAAACATGGTGGATATGGCGAAATCATCCTGGCAAAATGTGACTGGATATTATTATGAAGCAGAATTGGATTTCGTCGATTAACTGGGTTTGCATTTGATACGGTTGCTGGGAGCATTCTCCGGCAGTGATTATCTTGGTAGATTTCAGGAAGCTGTAATGGGTAACGCCAATGGCAGCCTGGCAAAGAGTCGCTGTAATCTTCTGTTGATTTAGTTTTGGCTTTGTGTTTGAGTTCTTTGTCATGATAAAGCCATTGAGCCGACCATTTCCGATTGTCATAAAGGATCCATTTCTCATCACAAGTCATTAATCGATCAAGAAATTGATTATATCTGATTTCGCAGACGCATCATCGATAACCCCTCATGGTATAGAACGTTTTGATTTTCACTGACTTAATATCGAACACAATTATCGAGTTTTTCATCTTGTCAGTTCCTTTTAGAGGGTCTGATATTATTGAAATGGTGATACCCATTATCCTAGACTTTTCTCTGATTCACTGACGTGGACTTTGTTCAACCAGTGTATTTAGGTATTGATTGTCAATTGCAGTTGAATGTCTCCTGCCACCTTGGACTTGAAGACTCGTATCACTGCATTGTCTGCAACAAATGATTTCGGGGTTAGTGCTGCCCTGGTCAAGAGGGTGGCACCTGGAAGACCTTATGTCTGGCAAGAGAACTCTGACCCATGCCACACAAGCATGCGAATTTTGTCATGGTTGTCAGAGAATTTCTGTGACCACATAACCCAATATATATGGCTATCCAACTCCATAGTCTGTAATCCTCTGTATTTAGTAACAAAACCGAGGATCAAAATGCGTATTTATTAATAGCATAAATTTTATCTCTGTTTTAAATACCGAGCACTAGTTTATCTAAACTTATTTAGAAATGGAACTTAAAAATCGAAAAAATTGTGTTATAGAAAGAGTGGTCCGATTTTAATCAAATTTGATACACTTATAGACAAAGACATATGAAACGATATTCAGATGTTTCAAGGTTGCAGTTCTTACAATCGTGCAGAAAATCGATAATATATATATATATATATATATATATATATATATAAAAGGCAAGATGTTTTTGTGTGTGTTTATCTGCCTGTATATCTGTATTTTTTCAGCCCTTTTATTTTAGTTTTTTGCTTCGGGTTTGGCTCTAAGTAGGTATAATTGTAGTTCTTAGTCTCAGCCATGATACCATTTACTCCGAGGACTTATTTAGCCATCAAAATTCAGTTTACGACGAAAAAATCTTATTTGATATCAATACCAGGAAATCAAAATTTGACTTACATCCATTCATTTTTCTTTCAGTCTACGGTTTTGCTTTAACTGGAAACAACTATTGCTTTTTATCTTTCGTCCCAACGTCCAAAGAGTCTGAACTCCAGGATCATGGATTACTTTTAAAGCTTTCGTTACACCCGAGCAACGCTGGGCTATACTGCCAGTTATATATAGATGTATGTAACTGTTTGAATAATTATAACATTTTATTTAAGAGCATTTAGAAACAAAATTATTTACCTGGAGAAAACATATGCAATGAAAGTGCCTTTAAAAACCAAATCAATTGCGATTTTATTGATTGAATTTAGCATTTGAAGACAAGTTCTCTGTTAAATTGAGATGTCAGTCATATTTTACTTTTGCAGAATTTCGGTAACAATTTATCTATCTCATCATATCTCTTTCTTTTTGTCACTATACATATATAGTTTCTCACTATATATATATATATATATATATATATATATATATATATAGTTTCTTACTATATATATATATATATATATACTCAAAATAATAACTAAATAGACTCTGTAAGTATTTAGGTTGTAAATTTATACTAAGATAAACCTTTAGAAAAACCACTAACAAACAGAACCTAATTCCGTTACAATCCGGTGCACTAAGGCGTCGGATAAAAGGGGAGAAAAAAAAGAAATCCGTAGAATAAGGACAAGACATACGATACTCCGCAGTAAAGAAAAAAAAAACCCAAACGGAACCAACCACAAGAAAAAGAAAAAGTGCTCGATACAAAGTACAAACGATATACAAAAGTAGAGCTATGGGATACATATTTTTTTTTTCTATTAAAATAAGCAACAGGAAATCACAATAAAACATTCTAGAAAAATTGGATCAAAACGGCAGTAGAATTTAGATTACATTTTTATATTTCTCAACCAATCAGCTAAAAACTTAGAATAAGAACATGCTAGAAAAATAGGATCGGAAGTAAATTAACACAAAAATATTTAGGCCCCAAAACAAAATAGTAAAATAATAAATCTGATTGGTAAGTAAATGTTTTCACACCCTAATGTTAGGAAGATTCTTTGATCCCCTATTAATGTATATAATACACACAGTTAGAGAAAAAAAGGTCAGTCACCAAGCTAGCCATTAAGTCCGCATGCCACCGATACTTTGTCCGGCCAAGTCATTTCTTCCACGCCAAAGTTCATGACCTAGCTCCGAGGACCTTGAAAAGAAAAAAACCGACGAACTTTCTTTCAGCAACGCGACACGCTGTCGCCAACTGAAATGAACTAAATGTAAGTAGGAAAGACTTATTTACGGACTCTGCTAATGTAAACTTATACACATCTTTGAACAAATTTAACTTCTTGCCAAGTTTCATTTCCCAAAAGGCAATTTTCGCATCATGTATTTTGTTTGTTTCCACGTACCATTTTATTTTTCACATAATAAATTGTTTGTTGTTTAATGTCCGTTGTGAATTATTCCTTTCACTTTGCGCGATTGTAAAACAGAGTGTTGTATTTGTGGGGGAAATAATCTAGAGAGCCAGACCCGTAAAATACGGAAGCACATACAACCCAGCAAATACCAAATCCCCCACAGAGCAAAGACAATATTATGTTTCTGGATCTATTGTTATTTTTGCTTTTATCGCTATTTTGGTGGCGGAGCTGACCGGTTGCTTACTGCTTCATAAACTAAACGCTATTATAGATTTCCATAATCACGGTTTATACCGGGACGATGGCTTAATTATAGTAGATTACTGTACACCTAAAATAGGTGATAAAATTAGAAAGGATTTACAAAAATTTTTTAAATCATACGGTTTCGATATTGAAATAGAGTATAACATTAAGATCGTTAACTATTTGGATATTACGTTAAATTTAAATAATGGATATATAACACCTTACATTAAAAATAACTACATCCCTAAATATGTTAACAAGAGTTCTAACCACCCAGCCCATATACTTAAGAGTATTCCTAATGGTATATCATATAGATTGTCCACCAGTTCATCTAATGGTGAAATTTTTGATAAATATAAGAAAATTTACCAGTCTGCACTTATAAAAAGTGGACATTCCCAGGCCCTCAAATGTTTAAACCAAAATAGCGATAAAAGCAAAAATAACAATAGATCCAGAAACATAATATGGTTTAACCCCACCTTTAACAAGGAAGTTAAATCTAAAATTGGTAAAATGTTCTTCAATCTTATAGATAAACATTTTAGTCATGATAGCCAACTTAAAAAAATATTTAACAGAAACACTATTAAACTCAGTTACTCTTGTTTGCCGAATATTGGCAAAATCATTAATAATAGTAACAAAAGAAAACTGAAAAATAGTACTACTATTAAAGACACTACTAATAATAATTGTAATTGTAAAATAAAAACTGAGTGCCCCATTAGAGGTAATTGTAACCAATTTAATGTAGTCTATAGGGTTAAAGTTTATAAAAACGAGAATGATAAACACCCTAAAACGTACATAGGGGCTACACATGATTCGTTTAAAATTAGGTTTTATAATCATAAGACCTCATTTAAAAATGAGAAGTATAGACACAGTACGACCTTATCTAATTATATATGGGACATAAAAACTAAAACTAAAAAAGACCCCATATTGAAATGGGAAATAATAAAAAAATGTTCCGATTACAATAAAGGCAGTAAATTCTGTAATTTATGTGGTGAGGAAAAATTAGCGATAGCCGTGTTCGAACCCGCCCATAATCTGCTTAATGCTAAAACAGAAATCCTAAACAAATGTAAATTTCATAAGCTTAAATTCCTTGCTTAGTGTGTTAGCGTATGTTATTTTTTTTTTTTTACGAGTTTATTTTTTACGAGTTTATTTTTTACGAGTTTATTTTTTACGAGTTTATTTTTTACGTTTATTTTTTACGAGTTTATTTTTTACGAGTTTATTTTTTACGAGTTTATTTTTTACGAGTTTATTTTTTACGAGTTTATTTTTTACGAGTTTATTTTTTACGAGTTTATTTTTTACGAGTTTATTTTTTACGAGTTTATTTTTTACAGTTTATTTTTTACGAGTTTATTTTATTTATTTATTTATTTATTTATTTATTTATTTGGTCTTTTTTTTTTGTTTTCCTTACCCGCCCCCCCCCCCTTTTTTTTGGTGCTGGTATGGTTCGTCCTTGTCTTGGTGGTTGTCTATTTATTTGGTTAATCTTTGGTTTTGCCTTTGCCCTGACGAGCCGTAGTGTGAAACCGCGGTAGGTTTTGGCTAGCTTGAGATTCTTTGTGTATATATATATATATATATATATATATACGTACGCATCACTCATTCAGTAATGAATTAGAGCACTCTGGCTATTGGGCAGTTATAATGACAATATACACGCAAAAAGTCTGCTTTCTTCTACCGAACGCCCTTAGCCCAATTCGGTCGGGTTTCAATCCTGGGTTAAAAGCAATCGGAGTCTATCCGTACTGATGAGCTGTGGTACTGATGAGCTGCGAATGACTATATATATATATATATATATATATATGTATGTATTGTGGGCAAACATATCTCTTTTATGCAGGCTTCATTGAAAATAACAGACAACGTATTATCATTGCGTTCTTTATAAAATCCTCCATTTGTTCTTATCATTTTTTTCGTTTCAGAACTCAAATTATATAAGAATTGTCCATTTTTGAATTTTGTACGCTTTCGGCTATACCTTCAGCCATTATCAAGAATTACTTTTTTTACTAGCAAATGAATATGATTAAAGTTTATGTATATAAAGCAGGTACCTGCACTCATTTTTGATAACTACCTTTAAACTGAATTTTTAAAAATTAATTTTTTTTTCGAAATTTTTATTTTAGAGTTAATTGAAAGCTAAATGATTAAATTTACCATTTTCAGTAAGCAAAATACTCTGGTGTATTTGAAACAGATATTGCACTGATTAGCATCTAAAAGTTTGACATTTTTAAAACATCTTCAATTTTTCGGCTAATTTTGAGCGATTGACACATTTGTAAACAAAAGTTAATTTTCGGTTTTAAAAATCTTGCAAAAATAAAGTATACATCTGTGACACATTATTGTTAGAAAATTAGCAAATTTCTGTTAAATTAAGCTGATTTACACAAGTATTACTTATTTTTAGCAAGAAATTTAGAATAAAAGTATTTCTTAAACATAGAGTTCAACTTTCTGACCTTTCCACCGAATGTGTTAAGAGGTTTATAGATGCCAGATAAGAGAAGATAAAAGTGTATGGCGATCACGAGTGACATAATAGTACAATTTTTTGCTGAAAGTGGAAAAAACTCTGACATACATGACCTTTTAATTTATACATACAAATTACCAACAAAAAAAATTAAAAATAGGGAGGCCCAACGATATGTATTAAATTTTTTAATTTTCGATTAGTAAGTAGAGTCTTTGCTTAATAGTTTTATAAACTAAACCAACAAATTTTTGAAACTTTATAAATTCTTATAATTAAAAAAATGAAAGAAATTCTTTTAAAATTTCATTATTAATAGAAAAGAAATTACTTCAGACTATAATGTCCTTAATTTATAATATTTATTCAAGCATTTTAAAGCTTATCAAATTAAATAATGTCATAGTTATACTGCATTCTTTAATTCACTATTAAGAAAAGATTTTTGTAAATTAAAGTAAAATCTTTCAAAAAAATAATAAATGATTTATATTCCCCAATGAGTCCTGCGTTTAACTAATAAATCCAATTTTCACAACAAACTTTAATTTCTTAAAATTTCATAAATTTACCTGGAGGGGGCTAACAGATGTAAAAAATAGTTTTGCTAAGATTTTTATAAAATAATAATTTCAAAAATTATTTAATTCATTCGAGACTAAGTCCTAAAAGTTTCATTAAAACGAGGCAATTATTTGATTTTTGTAAGAATTTCTAAATTAATGTATTTGTCATCAAAAAATAAAACAAAAAAAAAATTGATTTATGTAATATTACATTTTCCATTTGAAACTCTCGTAACAATTTAGTTACCCGCTAACTAAAATCAAAATAAGATTTTTACCAAAATTTCGAACGTGTTAGTAGGGATTAAAAATTTAAAAAAATAATTAAAAAATATTTTAATCTTTTCTCCTAATTATGATATAACAATTTTGATGGAAAATGTTTGGGGCATTTTTATTCATACGATGATGTTTTTTTAGCGACTTAGTGGATGTATCTAATATGATGTCGTGTGTATGTTATGTTCTGAACAATGTAAGCACATTGTTGCCGTGTTTATAAATGATACTATTAAGCGCTCAAAAATACAAAACATCTCGAAAAATGTTATATAATTTAAGTTCTGAAAAGAAAAAGTTATAAAAACACATAAAAAATTATATAAATTTTTTTAATGATAATAGCATGTCTGTCATTTTCAATGAAAGTTGCACACACACACACACACACACACAAGCACATATATATATATATATATATGTGTGTGTGTGTGTGTGTGTGTGTGTGTGTTTAAATTCCTTCAAGAATAACGCGTACCGAAACCAAACATCCATTTCTGCGTATTTTGGCAGTAAAAAGAAGCAAATAAAACCTCCAAGAAAATTTATGAAAAAAACAAGATTCTGTAAATTTTTTCTGTCATTTGCTCTTTGTGCCTAAACGAAAAGTTACATATTATAATGTTTTCTAAGAATAAAGTACTACTAAACCATAGAAATAAATCGAAAGTATTTTACTTTAAAATTTGATTAATTATAATATTATTTTAATGACCCACACAAATATTTAAGTTTTTCATGACTCCAATATACATTAGTATACTAAAATTACTTAAGTAAAATTTTAATCAAACAATTTATTCCCTTTAACAAATACAATAGTATAAAAAATAAATTTAAGAAACCTAAAATCTGGACTGCTGTTAAAAAGTAATGTCTACGCATTTAAGTAAAATATATATATATAGCGAATGCTGTTGCCATATCTGGTCGACTGTCTTTGATTACACCGGTTCTCGTTCGATCACCGAAGTTAAGCCTGGATTACCAGTTCCTGTAAGCGTTTATTGACGGATGTGCGTTGTGGTGCAGTGGATGTTGGCTCGGAAAGAGAAATCAGTGAGTCAAGTTCGAATTCCAGTTTCTTAAAGACATAACCTCACATACAGCACTTAACTGACTGATTATTTAGAAAATAGTTAAACCCAAATGTATAAATTTAAGTATATATATATATATATATATATATATATATATATATATATATACACCCATCTGCAGACAGGTCTGTTTTGCTGTATCACAGCTCAGTACGGTTAGAATTCCGATTACTTTTTACCCAGGATTGAAACCGGACCGAATTGGTGTTAATCGGCAATTCTACCTCTGAGCCACGGGTGCTAGGTAATAATAATAATAATAAATAAATAAGTAAATAAAATACAAACTTTTAGCGTTTAATATATCATGTATACACACGCTCAATGGCTGAGAGTGTTCTAATTCATTCCTGAATATATATATATATATATATATATATATATATATATATATATATATATATATATATATATATATATATAATGAACCTAATCACAGTAAGGCAACACTAATAATAACAGACTGAACTTCCGAAAATAGTGCTAACTTAACAGTAATTTAAACCGTCTTGTAACCCGGCGAGAACTACCTCGTGGGTTAAATAGTATTGTATTGTATATATATATAGATCTGTCTGCGGATGACAATATTTACGCTCTCACACACTGATTGAGCACTCTGTTAAAATAGTAGACTTAGATAAACAGTAGCTACTCTGGCGTGTACGTATCGCTCATTCAGTTAAATGAATTAGAGCGCGCTAGCTATTGGGCGCGTATAATGATATGCGCTAAAAAGGTTGCCCACTTCCACCATACGCCCATAGCCCAGGGGTAGAGTCGCCGACTGACACCATTTCGTTCGGGTTTCAATCCTGGGTTAAAAAAGCTATTGGAGTCTAACCGTACTGATGAGCTGTGAAACATATCTGTCTGTGGATGACTATATATATATATAAGGCATCCACATACAAGACTTTTTTGATGTATCACAGCTCATCAGTGTGGCTAGACACACACACACTTGCTTCTGGCCGGAATCAAAATTCGACCTAGTTGGTGTCAGTCGGAGTTGCTACTCCCTGAGCCATAGGCGCATTGAATCAGAGAAGAGAAATTTTAACGTGTTGCATATAAGCAATGTATACACACACACCAGTCACCGAAAGAACTCAATTAATTTCTGAAGAGTGACGCTTATATATATATATATATATATATATATATATATATATATGGGGGGGGGTGTACGTGTGTGTGTGTGTATTAAAAACAGAAATAAGAGTTGTTCTCAACGAGAGAAATTGGTATAGAAGGAAAAGTGTGAGACGCCGTGAAGGTTTTGTTTAAAGTGTATATTTATTGTTGCTACTAATATAATTATTACTTGCTTTTTGTATTATACCTTAAGTGTTCATAATGGTATTTGTGTCGCTACACGTGCTTCGAGTCTAAAGTTGACTCTCTTCAGGCGAATAAATTTTTGACTTCAAATGACTTTTTCATAGATTGCTAGTTTTCTTTTTTCGTTTTGCTAGTTATTGCTTTTCCTTTTAGCTTCTTTGTAATTTTCTCTGTCAGTTTATTTCCGTGATTAAGGATTAGTGATTAAATTCAGGTGTTCAGACATAATCACTTATTTGCAAGTCAAAACGTTTTGAGCGAAACATTTTTAAATATATGACTGTAAGAAAGGAATACTTTTTTCGTATTTCAATCTTTTCGATAAAACAACACAGTTTTATTCCACAATTTATCCTGGTCTCGCTTTGTCTTTAAGGGGTTCTCTCGTCTGATATCCTCCAGCAGTCCAAAGTTTTATCGTGGTATCAGAAAGGCAGTAGACATTGAACATGCGTCCATGAATTTCAAAATGTAGAATATATTCCAGAGTCGAAACTTCAACAACATTCTAACACTTGAATTTCGTTTTTGGATTTTGCAAATAACCTGACTATCCACATTTTTAGTATATTTCTTTTGAAGTAGGAAAGTGTTTCTGAAAATTGCGCGCCTAACATCTTGATGACTTAAAGCGGAAAAAATACTTTCATTTTTTTAAATTCAGCTTCCAAAATCTAAAAAATAAAAAATAAAAAGTCGTCTTGAGCATCACATTCGGCTCACAAACAAATGCCCTATATATATATATATATATATATATATATATATATATATATACTCACAACGTTCTAAGCGGTCGCGGACCAGCGCAACGAGCAAGTTGTCAACATTACCAATTGTAACCTTGATCAACCGACACGATACATGCATACACTTCAGGCTCTACCTACTCTCCACCTCTTCCAAGTCACTTTTCTCGCTCACAAAGATTGCTGAGCGACGACATTCGGTAGTTCAATATTTGATTTACGTACGCAAAGAGCAGTTCACCTGGTAAGAAATTTCACACTATGTTTGCGATTATAGATGTTCAAAGATGGAAATGCTTTAAGAGTAAAAAATTCAATAACACTGAAATGAATCAATTGTTTATGCTGTTTTTCGTCGGCCATTGTCAAATTTTTTATTTTTGAATTCTGAACTGTTAATATCAAATAAATAATATTTCGGGTAATAAAAATATTCAAATTGCGGGAAAAATAGACACTATATAAATAGTCAGCTAATTCCGACAAAGGCAATGAAAGAAGTTTGAGTTTGAGTTTTGTTTAACGGCATATTAACCTCTTAACATATTTAATGCCAAAAATGTTGGGTTTTTACGGTTTTTTTAAAGTTCGGTTATAGTTAGAAGGTTGATTTAGTCAAATTTCAAGGAACTTTATTTGTTTTTATACTCTTTTATTTTAAAAAACTGAAAATGTCTTCTAGTTTTGAATTCAAAAACGTTTTGCTGAGAATAATTTTTTTTCAAAAACGTATTGTCATATTTTTCCTTCAAAATATATATATATATATATTTTATAAAAGTCTATTTTATGTATATATTTCTATAAAAGTGTATTTCTATACTTTCATAGTGTTTTGACCCAAGTTTAGGTGTTAACTAACTGCCCATAGCTAGGACCCTAACAGGTGCTACCACTCCGGGTCAACGTGGACCTGAGAACAACAACAATTAAGAGGTGGTCCCATGCTCCTCACAATCTCTCAATCAGGGGCCTTGCTGCCGGATGCAGTTTACTGTCATACCCAGAACCTTAAAAATCAAAGTTGGCTGAGAAGTAAGAAGCCGGAAGATAGATCCACAGGTGAGAATTGCGAGAAAAGAAATAGTTGTGGTTGTATATAGACAATTCAGTTATAAAATGACGAGACCTTGTTGTCAATCTGGAAATACGTTTAAATTCATGAAATCTAGGTCAGTCAGTTAAGTACCATATCTTATAGACGCCTGGGCCATCATGAAAGAGACATGACTGACTGGATTTTCTCGCAGTAGGTTGCCATTACTTTCTGTGGTAGACTGATTGCCAACCAAGGCTATAGAAACCAATCTGTCCTGCCATTTAGCTCATACCTTTAGGGAGAAGAGATAGATTATATTACATTATTAGATTAAGTATAATTAGTGGGGGATCAGTTTATTACCCCATAACAATAGAAAATTGATCCCACAACTTTTTGCTTAGTAGATGTTTTTATTATGTTTCCAACTATTATATATTCAGTCAGTCAGTTAAGTGCCATACGTGATACACGCTTTGGGCGATCGTGTCTCGAAAGAAAGAGACATGACCGACTGGACAGAAGATTATCCGGCAGTAGCTTTCTGCGGTTGCCAACCAAGGCTATAGAATCCAACCTGTCTTGTTATTTAACCCATAACTGGAGGGAAGAAACGGATTAATACCTTTCTCAAGGGTATTTGTGCAAAGAATTCAATTGGAATTCGAACTCGGCACCTAAGGGCCTCTAGTACTTTGCTAAAAAGGGCAAAAGGCCGATAGTTAGAATGCAACTCCAGAAAAAGATTTCAACCAAGTAGGAAGCAGTCAGGTATTTATTGTAAATTTTATTTGTATGGTGGAGATCTGGTTTGGAATTTTGAATTTCTTTCATAATTGAACGTAGTTCTTGTTGAATTGCTATCTGATAAACAGATTTTAACCCTTACAATTCAATCTTCCAAAACCTTGGGTTGTAGTTGTGTATGTAAGTTCTTTTTTAGATATTCCTCTACTTTCATCAGCCCTAAGAAGAGAACATTTGATCGACCTCGACTATGGGTTGGTACTTTTTATATCCGACAAAGTGTTTCCTTATACTCATGTCTGTCCTTCATATCTTTTGAGATACAATTTATCATATTTGAAGAGTATGTAACAGCAGGTATTTCTAGGGAATGTTTGTATGTTGGACTCACTGACTTTTATTTAAACCAAAATCTAACCTATGAACCATGGTCGTTTTGTCAAGTTTCCTATCCATCGTCCGTATAATTTTTCCTCTTTTCAATGTTGCCTTTTCATTGTTTTTGTTTGTGGAAAGTTTATTTTGAGTTTTATATCTAGGGACATTTGGTACATAATATTGATTTTTTTGTTCAATATCCTTTTCATCCCAACTAATGCCATTGGCTTAGCCCCTCCCCGCATCACCAAAAGCAATAAATCTGTGTTCGATCAGTAGATTTGTTTGCGATGTGGTATAAAATATCAGTACCCATCTCTCCACATCTATATTCTGAAACATAGTGTATAGCACCGTAATCTGATGGGATAATCTCTTTATAATATCTATTTTTTACCTTTTACTTTCATTTGGTTGATCGTTATTTGAGGTAATTTACTGAAAATGTCCATTCTGACAACTTAGGCAAAATTCAGTAACAGATTTTTATCTTTCTCTAGATTTATTTACGAGAATGTGTCTTTACTTATATTCGATGCTTTTAGCCTTAGTTTCGTATTGGTGATATTACTTTTGCTTGGAACGTCAAAATTAAGATATTTTTCTTATTTATTTTAATGATTCATTCTTTTGCTATTTTTAATAAAGATTTTTGAAATTCTTTCTTATTTTCGATTTTGTTCATTTTTTCTCATTTCTTCCATTTGAGTGTTTTATATTTTTATTCTCATGTTTGTTACCATTACTTCAACTTTCTCCTTATCTTTGCCGTATTTTATATATTAATTTCCTTCTCCTGATTTTCTTGTCTATATTTAAATCTGTTTTTACTGGACTTTCATTTTTACTATTAAATTGAAATATGTTCTACAATTTCAAGATTCTAATTTTATTAATCTGTATTCATTTTTTAAGAAGTATTTTCTTTTCGTTCAATAATTGTCAGAAATCATCCTCAATGTTGTTTCGCTTGACATTTACTATTTTATGAGCATCAATATTTCCCAAGTGTTCGGGAAATATTATCCTCCATATTCTGAAGATCTCATAGGTGAAGCCATATTTTGAAAGGTAGGGTATGGCATCGTAATAAGCTGGCATAATTTGTTTTAATAATAACTGGCATCATAACCCGGCGTTGCCCATGCAACTCAGAACATTTTTAAATTAGATGGTTAATGCGGCGTGTTGCGATTTCCGAGCGCTTGTAGTCGCCGCCTCACTTAAAAACTCAGTTATATAAAAAAAAATAATTATATAAAAAATTTTTTGTTTAAAAATTGTGAAAAAATTCTATTAAAAATCTATTTTCTTTTGTTTTGCGTAAACGTGAGTTGATGTTTTGTGTGACATTGTAAACAACATTGCGTTTGTTTTTGTTTCAAAATTACGGGAGAAAATATTTGCATTTTTGTTGACTAAATGAATTTCAGAAATTTTCGAAGAATATTTAAAAATGTAGACATGGTAAATTTTCGTTTTAGGACCCGAAGGCTAATATCCCTTACATACACAAACATGCAAATAACTTTTTATACACGCAAATAACTCTTATTTTTTCACTTGTTTCAATATCAATAACTTTCTTCTGAAATTAAGTACAAAAAAAAAAAAAGAAAAAAAAAAGCGCTCTAATTTCTGCAAGAACTTTTCTGTAAAGAAAGTAAATAGGGCCAATTTTTTTTCCTACACCTAAAATCGTTCAGCAGCGAATGACTCTCACTAAGCCGGTAATGACTGACAAAAAGAGCGATAAGAAGTCAGATTTGTTTTTCTGGTCGTTAACATAAAAAAAAGTCGGTTTCTTCAATATCTAATTGCTGATTTGAGTTCAGCATATACATTTGCACGGAAATAAGAATATTTTGGAAACATTTGAAGGGATATTAGCCTTCGGGCCCTAAAACGAAAATTTACCCCCTCTTTTTTTTACATATTTTATTTTTATTTTTGAAAAAACACTTTTTTAAAAAATTTCTTTTGTTTCAAAATTACGTAAAAAATTTATTCACATTTTTTTGTTGACCAAATGAATTTTTAAAACGTCGGAATAAAAATTAAATATAAAGGCGCATTTTTTAGTCGCGTTTGACACGTGATTTGATTTCTGTGATGCAATTTAGCAACCGTCTTAGAATTTAGATGTTTTACGGAGCAAATGTAAACAATCGGCTCCGTTGGCCAAAAAGTGCAAAAGGTAAAAGATCTTGAGCTTAAACTCAAAAAGTATGTGTCGACCTGGCTTCCCTGTAAATATGTGCCCCTGGAAGGTTTGAATGGCGTAGCTTAAAAATGTAGGCGTGGATAGATTAGTCACACACAGACTCACAGATTACCTTTTATATATAGATGCTCTTTGTTCTATACTTTTTTTTATTCGATCAATTTACAGTAGATGGACATTGAAGTGGAGTATCATTTCTGTTTATTTATTGTTATTTATCTCAATATTTAAAGGGTTAAAACTTAGTTAGTCAGTTAAGTGCCATACGTGATACACACGTGGGAGATCATGTCTCGAACGATATATGATTGACCAGGCAGAAGATTTTCCCGCGGTAGGCTGCCATTAATTTCTGCAGTAGACTTCTTGCCAGCCAAGGCTGTAGAACTCAATCTGTCCTGTTATTTAACCCATAGTTAAATGGATGGAAGAGACGGATTAATACTTTTCTCAAGGGTATTTGCAACGAATTCAACTAGAATTCGAACTCGGCTCTCTAATTTCTCGTTCCGAGTCGATATCCATTGCATCGCAACGCACATTGTTAGATAAACTTTGAATCTAGCCTGGTTTCAAGCGTGATTTTTGGTTAACCGCCATGTTAAGGCCATTGCGGAATGAAGTTTTTATTTACAATGTCACACAAAACATCAACTAACGTTTACGCAAAACAAAAGAAAATAAATTTTTTAATTATTCAGCTTCCATTTTATAATTTCTGTTAATTAGTGTTTTATTATGACAATAAAATTATTTATTATTTTTAGATTCAGTAATAGGTTTAATTGGTAATCACTCGAGTTAATAAAATAATAATAATAATAATAATAATAATAAAAAATCGAAAAAGAAATCGAACAACTAAGAAGTGAACTGTCAGTACTGGATGAACTGAGTAGAGGAATAAATGTAAGAACTAGGAAAAGAAGAAGAGCCGAAAAAAAATATAACATCAGGAATGAAAATGACGTCTTATCAAATAAAGAAAAAATAAAGCAAAAAATCCAACTGAAGGCTCAAAGAATAAGACGCTATGAAAAAAGAGCAAAATTTTACAGACAAAACAAGATCTTTCAGACTGATACAAAGAGATTTTACAGGGAAATAGGTAAAAAAAGAATTGAAGTGACAGTACCCCCCAGAATGGAAGAAGTCACACAGTTCTGGGAAAAGATATGGGCTTGCCCTAAAGAACCTAGCAAGGAAGTACATTGGATTACGCAGGAGATAGAACGAATGAAGAATAAACCCGAACAGACATGGTCTGGAATTACAGAAGATGATATTAAATTTGCACTAAAAAAAGCACACAATTGGAAAACTCCAGGTATAGATAAAATTCCTAACTTTTGGCTATATTATTTAAATGCAGCACATAAAAAATTAGCCAAAGAACTCCAAGAAATGGTTGACGATCCCACTAAAATTCCTGCATGGATGACAAAAGGAATTACATTTCTTCTACCCAAGAATGGTGACACAAACAACCCGAAAAACTACAGACCAATTACATGTCTTCCGACAACATATAAACTACTAACATCTATTTTAACAAAACAAACATATTTATTCTTAGAAAGAAATGACATGATACCGCTTGAACAAAAAGGGTGCAAACGTGGCTGTTATGGCTGTAAAGACCAATTGCTAATTAACAAAATGATCCTGGAAAACTGCTACAAGACAAAGAAAAATCTTAGTACTGCCTGGATAGACTACCGAAAGGCATTCGATAGTGTGCCACATGAATGGATTTTAAAGACTTTAAATATATACAAGATATCGCCCGTCATCATCAATTTCATCAAACAGTGCATGTCTATATGGAAAACAACCCTTTACCTCAATCATATAAATGGAACCTATAAGTCTGATGAAATAAACATCAAAAGAGGTATATTTCAAGGTGATTCTTTATCTCCCTTACTATTCTGCATATCATTAATAGCACTAACCAGTCAACTTAATAAGACAGAATGTGGTTATAAAATAGGCCAAAAGAAAATAAGCCATCTATTTTACATGGATGACTTAAAGTTATATGCTAAGAATGATAATGAGCTGGAAGGTCTTCTGCAAACTGTAAAATGCTTCAGCGAAGACATTGGAATGAAATTTAATTTGAATAAATGTGCTAAAGCTACAGTTTTACGTGGATCAATACAAGAAACATCCTCAATTAGCCTAGACCCTGCTGTAACAATAAAAGAATTGAAACCAGAAGAAGCTTATAAATACCTAGGTGTAAATGAGAGCGAAAACATTCACCATAAAAAAATGAAAGAAATAGTGCGTAAAGAGTACTATAGAAGGCTACGAATGATATTAAAAACTGAATTAAATTCACAGAATAGAGTTATGGCCATTAATAGCCTTGCAATCCCAGTTGTCCAATATAGCTTCAACATCTTAAACTGGACTCTAAACGACATCAGGCGAATGGATGCTAAAACAAGAAAGCTTCTTTCTAAGCATAGGATGCATCACCCAAAGGCTGATGTAGACCGTCTATACATACCCCGTAAAGAAGGTGGAAGGGGTCTTATTCAGCTGAAATTGTCATACAAGACAACAACTATTGGCTTACTAACATACATAGAAACAACAAAGGATTGGATGATACAATTAGTAAGGCAACATGAAGAAAGAAAGAAAAAATATTCAATAATAAAAGAAGGCAGTAAATACAAACAAGAATTACAGTTAGTAGATTCTGTAGAAAAGCAAAACAGTAGCCAAGAACCAACTATTGCGGCAAAAAATATGAAAATGAAAGCCAAAGATAAAGCTCTTGAAAAGATGAAACAGCGCTGGCAAGACAAACCTCTGCATGGCCAATATCCAGTACGTGCCAATAAATCCAATGTTGACAAAGTTAATACTCATCGATGGTTACGTGCATCTGGATTAAAGTCTGAAACTGAAGGATTTATACTTGCAGCACAAGACCAAAGTCTTTTCACGAGAAACTTTCAGGCAAATATTATGCATAATAATATGGATCCAAAATGCAGGTTTTGTGATAAACACCAAGAAACAATAGACCACCTAATCTCAGGCTGTTCTGTGCTTGCCCCAAACGAATATAAAAATCGCCACGATAGAGTTGGGCAATATTTACATTGGGCAATGTGCAAACATTATGGAAAAGCTGTAAACAAACACTGGTATGAACATCATCCAGCACCGGTTACAGAAATAGAAGATGTAACCATTCTATGGGATTACACCATCTACACAGACAGAAAAATTGAAGCAAACAGGCCAGACATTATTGTTAAAAACCAGAAGGTGAAAACTTGTCTATTAATTGATATGGCTTGTCCAGCGGATTGTAACATAGCAATCAAGGAATTTGAAAAACTGTCAAAATATAAAGACCTGGAAACTGAAATAGAAAAAATGTGGAAATTGAAAACAAGAGTTGTGCCAGTGATAGTAGGTGCACTTGGAATGATAAAAAATGGAACAAAACAACACATTGAAAGAATCCCTGGAAATCCCAGCTTAAGAGATATAGAAAAAATTGTCTTATTAAGTACAGCCCACACACTAAGGAAAACTTTATCTATGTAATGCTAGGGATGATAGGGAAGATAGAAAAACATGAAATGGAGTCATAACAACACGCCACGACCTGCCTTAGGTCTCCCTGCAGACTTGGTTGGTAGTGAGACCAAAGCAGAAATCGAAATATGATGAAAAATGACATAATAATAATAATAATAATAATAATAATAATAATAATAATAATAATAATAACGTATTCTGTAAACTTTAAAATGCTTCAGTGAAAACATTGAATGAAATTCAATTTGAATAAATGTGCTAAAGCTACTGTTTTACGAGGGTTACTACAACAAATAGCCTAAATTAGCTTAGACCCTGCTGTAACAATAAAAGATTGAGAGCAAGAAGAAGCTTATAAGTACCTAGGTGTAAATGAGCGTGAAAGAATTCACCATAAAAATATGAAAGAAATAGTGCGTAAAGAGTACTATAGAAGGCTACGACTGATATTAAAAACTGAATTGAATTCTCAGAACAGACTTATGTCCATTAATAAGCTTGCCATCCTAGTAGTTCAGTATACTTTCAACATCTTGGATTGAACTCTAAATGACATCAGAAGAATGAATTCTAAGACAAGAAAGCTTTTTTCTAAACATAAGATGCACCATCCAAAGGCTGATGTAGACTGTCTATATATACCTCGTAAAGAAGGTGGAAGAGGTCTTATTGAGTTAGAATTGTCATACAAGACAACAACTATTGGCTTACAATCATACATAGAAACAACAAAGAGATAAACAAAAACTGCCTTGTTAAGTACAGCCCACACACTAAGAAGAACTTTGTCGATGTAACGCTAGGGTTGTTAGGGGAGATAGAAAAAAACACGCCACGACCTGTCTTGGGTCTTCCTGCATATTTGGTAGGTAGTGCGACTATAGCAGAAATCGAATTATGATGAAAAATGACATAATGATAAAAATAATAAAATGGAAAAATATAACCAATAATAATGTAAGGCAAAATAAAAAAAAATCTTAAAAATGAAAATCCACAGGAAATGACAATAGACCCAACTTGTGAATCTATCACCTGTCAACAAACCATAGAACGATTGCGCACACTATACCAATGCTAATAAACCCAATGAAATTCCAGGATGAATCCCTGAAGGTGTAACATATCAATTACCAAAGACAAGTGAAACAGATGATCGAAAAAATACAAATGCCAATAACATGTCTGTCCATCACATATAAATGAATGTAGTTTGTCCTGACAAACTCTATGTACTTACTCTTTTCTTAATTAAAACAATATTCTTCCCTTGGAACAGAAGTTACGCCAAAGACGTTCATGTGGTTGCAGAGATCAACCACTGAAAAATAAAATGACCCTAGAAAATTACTAGGGAAAAGTGAAAATCCCAACGGCTTTTCACAGTGCGCCACACTCTTGAATCCTTAAGGCTTTGGAAACGGACAAAGTCACCTCGGTAATAGTAAATACCTTTAAATATGACATTAGTCCTGGGTATGACGGTAAACCGCATCCAGCAGCAAGGCCTCTGATTGGAAGGTTGCGAGAAGAACCACCTCTTAATTGCTGTTGTTCCCAGGTCAACTCTGACCCGGAGTGGTGGCACCTGTTAGGGCCCAAGCTATGGACAAATAGTTTAACCCAAAAACACTATGAAAATATAAAAATAGACTTTTATAGAAATATATACATAAAAATAGACTTTTATAGAAAAATCTCTATTTTTGAAGGTAAAACATTACTAACAATACAGTTTTGAACGGAAAATATTACCAACAATATATTTTTGAAGAAAAAAAATATTACCATTACACATTTTTGAATGAAAAAAATATCGCAATAATACATTTCTGAAGGAAAAAATCATTACCAACAATTTTTGAATACAAATCTAGTAGACATCTTCAGTTTTCTAAAATAAAATAAAATAAAATAAATTTTCATTAAAACCTGACTAAATCAACCTTCTTACTATAACCGAACATTAAAAAATATCTTAAAATCCCACCTTTTTGGAATTAAATAACCCACAAAGGTATTGATATGCCGTTAAACAAAATTCAAACTCTAAATATAACAGGGAAGTAAATCACACTAAAGTTATTACCACTTCCAGCTGTTTAAATATCCGACGAAAAATCTTTTGTTCTGTTTGCCTTTCGTCCTCCTATACAGTAATAACTATAGTTACAAGGTAAAAAAGAAAGTATTTAATCAACTATTCTACATGTATGATATCCAACTGATTACCAAATCGACCAAGTGTTGAAGGGTATCCTCAATACCAGTGACGACATCAGTATAGATTTTCGGATTAGATAAATGTGCAAAAATAACACATAAAAAAAAAGGAAAATTAAAGAAACACACTCAATAGTTCTAGTTTTCGCCACAAAGATCTGGAACAAGAAGAAGCCTATAAATACGTTGGATTAAGGGAAAGAGATGAAATATAGCATACCTAATCAGCAAAATTGAGCAGCCCAAAATGCCAAAGACAGGTGAGGGGATATTAAAATCAAGCAAGTACAGAAATTTAAATGCCTAGGAAGTGTTCTAACAGAAGACGGGAGGTGCGACACAGAGATCCAAAGACGAATTGGCATGCCGAAAGAAGCATTCCAGAAGTTGAGTAAAGTATTAAGAAACAGTATAATTTCTCTAGAAACAAAGAGGAGAGTACTGGATTGCTATGTGATGTCGGTTCTTCAATATGGCAGTGAATGTTGGACGATATCTTCGAAGATGAAGGAAAGACTTGAAGCAGCTGAAATGTGGTTCTACAGAAGAATGCTGTGGATATCACGGGCCGAGCATGTGACCAATGACGAGGTTTTGGAAAGGATAGAGACGAAAAGGAAATTAATATTGAGCATCAGGAAGAGACAACTAAAGTTGCCGGGACATGCAATGAGGAAGGAGGGCTTGGAGAACCTGTTACTAACAGGCCGGATAGAGGGAAAAAGAGACAGAGGAAAGCAGCGGATAACATATCTGAAGGGCCTAAGCAGGTGGATGACAGAAGAAGAATAAGAAATGAAGGAGATAGTAAACAAAAAGAATACTACAGGTCAGTTTGCCTGGTGTTAAATGACGAGTTGAATTCATAAAACAGAATATCAGCCATGAATTTCTTTGCTGTCTCCTCGTGGTGCAATGCCGTCTCCTCGTGGTGCAATGCCGTCTCCTCGTGGTGCAATGCCGTCTCCTCGTGGTGCAATGCCGTCTAAACATGCTTTACTGGGGCATGACTAACATTAAGCTAATAGATGTCAAGACGAGAATATGTCTCACTTGCTATCGCATGCATTATCCCAAGGCTGATGTTGATCGTCTATATGTGTCCACAGCTGAAGAAGGTGGGGGATTAGTTCAACAATCTGCTTCTAAGATCAAAAAAGAAATAAAAAACTGTATTCAGTAATAAAGGAAGCAAACAGATTCAAAATTGAAGTTGAATCGGGTGAAGAAGTGCAAGTAAACCATAATACCTGTACGCCAGTGTCAAAGAACCTTAAAAGAAAACAAGTGCAACGGACCAAATGCAGAAACAATAGCAAGATGAGCCTCTTCATGGTCAATACACAGACCGTACCAATCAAACTGACGCATACAAACCCAGTATGCATCAGTAGTACTCAGTGCAGCGTTAAATGCTGAAAACGAAAGTTTTATTCCAGCTGCACAGAACCAATGCTTACTAACTGAACTAGAAATATTTAAAAGAAATATTTTATTATATGTTTTTACAAAAAATGCTCAGTGGAAGATGCCATAATGCCATTTCTCTTGTTGGGACCTGGAAAAATTTGTATATAACAGAAATGAAAAGAAATATTATTATTTGTTGGGGAGGTACACCTTGTTACACATTTGAATAGACTTGCCGATGTGTACATAAAATCCTGCCTATACAGAGAACGGCTGTAGTTGCGTAGTTGTCAGTTCCCTGTCTTCGGGCGGAGAGCACTAACCCAGTTGTGGCTCTGCCAAAGAGTAGAGTCACGACTGGGGAACGATAGACAGATATTTTTGGCCGGGCTATATGGCCCGAAAGACCCACATAAAAATGACCTTGTGTCACAGGTTGACATAAGTGGGAAGGCCAACTAAATACTATAGTTGAGTAGTTGTATAGTTGTACAGTTGTACAGTCGCTTAGTTGGTTAGTAAATTAATGCATAGCAAGTTGGAGTTGTTTGGATAGAGACTCATTACCCGGATATACTATTCCACTGCGAGACTGATTTCTACTAATAGTATTCCTAGCATCCCTGCCTTGACTAACCTGTGTTCCAGTTTGTATATTTTTGTTCAATATAACTTACATTTTCGATCTCTATATCTGTTTTTGTTATTTATTATTTTGTGTGGTTTCTCAACCAGAATCTAAAACAAATTGGCGACGAAGGATTCGAACGCCGAGAGAATAATACGTTTTCACGTCAGTCGCCAACAACAAATTGGCGACGAAGGACTCGATCAAATTCACGCTGAGAGAAAAATACGTTTTTCACGTTAGTCGCCAACAAGCACATTGGCGACGAAGGATTCGAACAAGTTCACGCGGAGAGAATAATACGTTTCCAAGGATTTCGAACATGAACTCACGTATAACCCCAAAGAACAAAACATTAGCGACGAGGATCTCGAAAATCACATACTTTGCGACGAATTCTTGTTCACCTCAACAAAGTTCGCTACGAGGATTCGAACACAAGTCGACCACAAACAATTGGCGACACTATCACAGAGAGATAGAAGAAAAAAACTGTAAAATGAATTTAAAGAAAAAATTTCCACAATAATTTTTTTTACTACGAAATTAATTGCTAGAAAACAATTAGTTAAAAAACCAAATCCTTCACGCAATCAAAACAGAAACTATGGATGACTTTCAGAGAGGAATATTAGAAATCATTAAAAGAAGTGAAAAAAGACAAATGCAGATTCAAAAGGCAATTGAAGAAAGACAAATGGAAATTCAAAAAAGATAAATGGAAATACAAAAGAAAAATGAGGAAAGGCAATTATAACTTCAAAAACTATTATTAAAATTAAAAAATACAGCAATAGTAAGGAACACACAAAAAGAGGAGACGTTTTCTTAAGGTGCTGTGTGGAATGCTATAGAAACTTTTAAATACTCGGTTGAGGAATATTACAGGCGATATGAAAATATTTTTAATATCGACTGGCAGCACTGGAATGAAAAGAGAAAATTAAGGATTTTACTTAGAAAATTAGGCACGGCCGAACACACTAAGTTCGTAGATTATATTCTTCCAAAAAAGGACGAAAGATTTAACGTTCAATGAGGTAGTGACAGGCCTCACTGAGCTATTTAGCCGAAAAATCTCGTTGTTCCATAAATAGTGGAAATGCATCAATCTTAGAAAAAACGAAAACGAGGATTATTTAATATTTGCAGCTATCGTCAACAAACATTGTGACGACTTTAAATTGGCGGAGTTAACTCCAGACAACTTCAAATGTCTCATATTTGTCCAAGGACTAGTTGCTGCTAAAGACAGTGAAATGCAAAAACAAATGCTGACCAAACTTCAAAACGAGCCAAGTTTAACACAACAAAAACTGTGACAGGATTGCCTGAAATGCCTCAGTATAAAGAATGACAGCAAAGAGAACGAAAAATCAGGAGTCGCGCATATCCGTAAGGTAAAAAGAAATTTACGTGTTGTACCCTCCCCAAAAGCAAAACAAGATTTTAACGACAAAGAAAAGAAATACAAAACAACGAATGACAAGAATCCAAGAAAAAACAAGCCGCCACTACTGCATGTTACAGATGTGGTTGATGGCATTGGGTTAAAGATAGTTTATTCAAATATAAAAATTGCCAAGCGTGTGGTAAGATGGGTCACAAAGCAGCGGTATGCAGAAACAAAAACAAACCTAGTAGGGTAAGATTTGCTAGAGTGGATTATAACAATGAAAACACCAGAAATTATATAGAATTGGAAATATTGAATAAGAAGACCAAATTACAATTGGATTCGGGGTTAGACTTAACAATGATAAATCTATAGACATGAGGGAAGCTGGACAGGCCGACCGTGTTACGCACGCAAAAAATTGCGAAATCAATAACAGGAAAAAGGATTAAATTGGAAAGCGAAATTATTGGAAATATAAAATTTAAAGGAAAAACCAAAAAGTTAAAAATATGTTACAAAAAACACACATAACCTGGTAGGAATGGACTGGATTCAGAAAATTAATATATGGGATTTAGCCATTAACTCGTGTTGTAAAAAAATAAAAGCGAGACGACGCAAATTTTGGAATTGAAAAAAGAGGTATTTTCAAGCTAATAGATGTCAAGACGAGAATATGTCTCACAAATTCACACGAATCGGGCAAAAGAAGAATATGCAACCTGTATTTATTTCACCGATAATTATGGGAAAAGCATTCAAACGAGGTGAACAAGTGAGACACATCAACCAAATACAAAGGAGTGAAGAGCCAAGCTCCTCACCTTTAGAAGGTGAGGACACTATGAATAAATTTTCGAAGCCTTCGACATTTAGAAAGCCCAAATTAATAAAGAAATCAGAAGAACCAATAGAAAACGAAAGTTTACGGAGCCACTAATGATAGATTCCAAGCGAAAAAATAATAACTCCTCCCAAAAAGGAAGCTAGGGAAGGTGTGTGTTGGGGAGCACCCCGTGTTACACATAAGAATGGACTCGTAAATATGTACATCTAATCCTGCCTATACAGAGAACGGCAGTAGCTGAGTAGATGTATAGTTGTACAGTTGTAAAGTAGCTTAGTTGGTCAGTAGGTTGGTGCATAGTAAGTTGGAGTTGTTTTGGATATAGACTCATTACCCGGATATACTATTTCACTGCAAGACTGTATATATTGATTTCGACTAATAGTATTCTTAGTATTCCTGAATTGTGTAACTCGTGTTCCAGTTTGTATATTTTTGTTCAATATAACTTACATTTTCGATCTTCATATCTGATGTTTTTAGTTATTATTTTGTGTGGTTTCTCAACCAGAATCCACAGCATTATTATTAACTTTATTATTATTATTATGTCATTTTTCATCATATTTCGATTTCTGCTTTGGTCTCACTACCAACCAAGTCTGCGGGGAGACGTAAGGCATGTCGTGGCGTGTTGTTATGACTCCATTTCATGTTTTTCTATCTTGCCTATCATCCCTAGCATTACATAGATAAAGTTTTCCTTAGTGTGTGGGCTGTACTTAATAAGACAATTTTTTGTATATCTCTTAAGTTGGGGTTTCCAGGGATATTATTATTATTATTATTATTATTATTATTATTATTATTTCATTTTTCATCCTAATTCGATTTCTGCTGTGGTGACACTACCTACCAGGTCTAGAGGAAGACCTAGGCAGGTCGTGGTGTGTTGTTATGGTTCTTTTTCAGGTTTTTTTAACCTCGTCTAATATCCCTAGCGTTGCATAGACAAATGTTTTCTTAGGGTGTGGGCTGTACTTAACAAGACAATTTTTTGTATTAATAAATAGGCAAGTTTTTATTTATTGGTTTTTAACAATAATGTCCGGCCTATTTGCTTTAATCTTCCTGTCTGTGTAGAATGTGTAATCTCATAGAATTGTGACATTTTCTATTTCTGTAACCTGTGCTGGATGATTACATATTTTCCATAGTGTTTGCACATTATCCAGTGTAAATATTGCCCCACTCTATCGTGACAAATTTATATTCATTTTGGGCGTTTTACATTTATCTACTAGGCTAATGTCTAGTGTGGATGTGTGCAGTGGATATCGACTCGGAACGACATATCGGGGATTTGAATTCAAGTTAACTCCTTGCAGTCACATACGCACAAATATTTTTGGGAAAGGCATTACTCCGTCTCTTCCTTCCAGTTATGGGTTAAATAACAGAACAGATTTGGTTCTATAGTCTTCGTTGGCAACCAGTCTACCGCAGAAAGTAATGTCAACCTACTGCGGGATTATCTTCTGCTCAGTCAGTCATGTATCTTTCGAGACATTATCGCCCAAAGCGTGTATCACGTAGGGCAGTTAACTGACTGACTGAATATAGTAGTTGAAAACATGATTTAGACTTCTAATGGGCGTAAAGTGGGGGATCAGTTTTATATTGTTATGAAGTAATAAACTGATCCCCCACTAATTACTACTTAAAAACATAATAAATTTCTTCGCCGTCTAGCTATGAGTCAAATAACAGGACAGATTGGGTTCTATAGCCTTGGCCGGCAACCAGTCTACCGCAGAAAGTAATGTCAACCTACTGCGGGATTATCTTCTGTTCAGTCAGTCATGTATCTTTCGAGACATGATCGCCTTAACTGATAGAATGTGTAGTGGAGCAATCTTGAATTGCGAATTTAGTCTCTGGACCCAGCGGTTTAGATTGAGGAATGTTGTGAAATAACGGAGCATCGCTAAATAAGAACGAGATGAGAGAAATCTACCCATGTAGACTAAAGAAAGATTACCCGGATCGACTAGCATCTGATGAAGGCGGGAGAACGCAAATAACAAAATGTTGTGATAGTCACAACAAAGATGGAGATAATAGTTTGCATGCAAATAGCATGAGTGATGGTATTTCTTAATCAGAGAAATTCAGACAGAAATTTTCAAATGCGACGTAATCACAGACCCGGAATGATTTTGAAGGTGAGTAAAGTTGAAAAGAATAAGATCATCGATTGCAGGTAAGAAAAAATGTTAATTATTTACACTGTTCAACTGTTGTCCTCATCTTTGTTGTCATGTTTACGACGTTTCAACCGTTGTACGCTTTGGTCTTCTTCAGGTGCTAGGAATTTTGAACTGAAACCGTTATTTCGATCAATTGGTTTAGATTGTTCTCGTTTTACATGCAATGCCACTCTCTGACGCCATGTAACTATCTCCCTTGAATTCAGCTCTCTAAGTTATTTGCGCACCATTGCTGAAACCAAGTATTGAACTCACAACTATATGAGTCAAGTTACTGGAACTAACCAATGTCTATATCCACTGGGTCATGTGTCATTGAAAACCATGTATCCACTGAGCCATGTAGAACTGAGTTCAAACGAAATAACTGCAAACAATGACACTGGACATGGAATAAGAACGATTTCCATAAAAACATTTTACAATATAATTCTCAACCAAACAGACAAACAAAAAACGATAATAAAAAACGAAATATTATCTGGTTCAACCCACCTTTTAATTTAGAGGTAATGACCAAAATAGAAAAAATATGTTTTAAAATGATAGACAGATTAAGAGAAAAAACTGCAAGGCATCTGGATGTGACATTGCACATGGATTGAGAACGATTTACCCCAGTGATGAAAATAAAGAGTTCGGATCAAAATTCCTAACATCTGAAGAAAGCCAGATTGTACAACGGCTGAAACGTCGTAAACAAGACAATAAAGATGAAAGCAACTGTCCGAACAATGTAAATAATGTAAGTACAACCCCATCTCATAAGTTTAGACAAAAACATGTAAATTTGCGAATCAAAATGTGTAGAAAGTGAAAATCGGAAACTTGGACAAGAATTCGCAAAACTAAGAAAAAGAAAGGCGATTCCATTGGCAATGTTTGTGCTAATTTGATTAGTTTTACTTCTTACTGCCAATTGAACTGACGTAACTGCACCTATTTGCATCCATTCACAGGTAACTGCTTGCACGAAATCAAACGAAATGGCTTTAGATAAACACAAAAGCCATTGACAGTGAAAGGAACAACTGGACCCCTATCTCCTTCTTTTCGTGATGACTATCTCCCTGAATAGTTTGGAAACAGATCGATGCAGGGTATTGAATGGGAATAGAAGTAATTAGATAGAATCTTTCAGCGGCATTTCAGATGCATATGAAGCGTTTGGGGCGATTGAGGGGAAGAAAAAGTTTTGCTTTGAGGGAGAAAAATCTAGAATGACATTTTGAGGGAGAATGGGGTTATAGAAAAATTGTTGGAAAGAACGAACGAAAATACAAAGAGAAAAGGAATGAAAAATGATGGTGTGATGGGGAAATGTATTAAAAAAATGGCAAAAAGAGATTTCACTAGCAAGAATAGAATAGATGACGTCAAGAGTAAAGATTATGGCGAACTAGCAGTATAGCCCGGCGTTGCTAGGGTGTAATGAAAGCTTTAAAACTAACCCATGGTCCTGGAGCTCAGAATCAGCCTAAAGAATATTTGAAATGATAAAATAATTGCGACAATTTATCATTCGCACCTAGTATTATATATATATATATATATATATATATATATATATATATAATACTAGCAGTATAGCCCGGCGCTGCTCGGGTGTAATGAAAGCTTTAAAATTAATTCATGGTCCTGGAGCTCAGACTCTTTGGACTTTGGCACAAAAGACTAAAAAGTAATAGTTGTTTCCAGTTAAAGCAAAACCGTAGACTGAAAGAAAGATGAATGGATGTAAGTCAAATTTTGATTTCCTGGTATCGATATCAAATAAGTTTTTTCGTCGTAAACTGAATTTTGAAGGCTAAATAAGTCCTCTGAGTAAATGGTATCATGGCTGAGACTAAGAACTACAATTATACCTACTTTGAGCCAAACCCGAAGCAAAAACTAAAATAAAAGGGCTGAAAAAAAAATAAAGACATACAGACAGATAAACACACAAACAGCTTGCCTTATATATATATATATATATATATATATATATATATATATATGTATATATTATCGATTTTCTGCACTATTGTAAGAACTGCAACCTTGAAACTTCTGAATATCGTTTCTTATGTCTTTGTCTTTTTTTTAATCGTGTCACCCCAAGCAAGGCATTCCACTGCCACTATAGCGCAGGGGGTTACATAGAGCGATTGGGTATAGGAAATGTCAGAAGGAGGGTGATAGACAAGTTAGGATGTACATAGGGAGAGAGTCTGAGAGAGTGGGTGTGAGTTAGTGTGTTAGGAGGTGTCTATTGAACCTACATTTACACTCCTGGAGGTTGTAGCCGTCGGGGAAGCAAGCATGCGGTAGGGAATTCCACAGGCGAGAATTGCGAGGAAAGAAGCTGTTGGAGTAGAAATTGCGGTTACATTTCATCGGTTTCACTGTAAAAGGGTGGGACCTAATTGCCAATCTAGTATCTCGTGCAAATTCACATCTAGGGGGAACCAGTGATTTAAGTTCGTCAGAGCAGAAGTCATGAAAGTATTTATAGAAGAGGCACAGGGAAGCCACGTCACGCCGGTGAGAGAGTGACTGCAGGCGGTCAGCCAAGTCGGTATCAATCACATTACAGATTCTTCGCTGTATTTTGTCAAAAACCCCGAGGAGAATGGCAGGGGCACCCGACCAGATGTGGCAGCAGTACTCAATACACGGGCGGATGGTAGATTTATATAAGTGCAGGATAGATTCAGACGGAAAGAATTTTCGGGCACCTGAACAGAGAGCCGACTTTCATAGCAGCGGATTTAGCAATGGATTCGACGTAGTCATTCCACTTGAGGTCCGCTGAGAGTGTCAGGCCAAGCAGCCGTAGTGTTTTACTCTTTGGGAGACAAGCCTGTTCCATGCTAATGGAAGGGGGTGCGGTTTTTTTGTTTGTAGTGGTTAATTGACAACAGCTTCGTTTTGAAAGAATTGAATTTTGGTGTATCAAATTTGATTAAAATCGGACCATTTCTTCTATAACCCGATTTTTTCGATTATCGATTTTCGATATTTATCGGGGGTACCTCGACACAAATCATAGCTAAGAACACTCACAGACGCTTATAATACAACTGTGTAAATTTTCAAGAAAATCGGTTCAGCCGTTTCATAGTCTATCGATAACGGACACACACACAGACACACACACAGACAAAGTTCCATTTATAAATAAGTTTAGATGATGAAAGAGAATATGAGAGAGAGAGAGAGTGAGTGAGTGAGAGAGAGAAATTCTATGTAAGTTAGAGAAAGAGAAGAAGTTGCTGGTAATTGTAAATTAAAAGAGAGAATCAGGTGGAAATACCGAACTAAGGGAGAAAGGCACACACACACACACACACACACACACACACACATAAACACACACACACTCTCTCTCTCTCTCTCTCTCTCTGTCTCCCTCCCCCCACACACACACATACATATATATATAGAGAGAGAGAAAGAGAGGAGAGAGAGAAGAAAGAATTAAAAAAAGAAGGAATAAAAAAGAATTATAATTTTTGACCAACTGTTGCCATTCTTTCTCTCTCCTCTCTCACTCACTCTCTCTCTGTCTCTCTCTCTCTCTCTCTCTCTCTATATATATATATATATATATATATATATATATATCCAAATGAAGGAGAACAAAGAAAATAACTGCAACATTCAAAGCATTTATTTAAAACTGCTTAATATAAAAATAAAACAATAAATATTTATTAACTATTATGTTAGAACATGTGAAAAACTACGAACTACTACAAAATTGTACATTCTGTTTCGACATTGAAAGAACACTGTCTCATCAGGTAGTTAATAATGATGGTAATAAACGTTCTTTTTTTTTTTAAAAAAAATTGATTATTTTTTTAAATGAAAACTTTTATTATTAATCATTGCTAACTACCAGATGAGACATTGTTCTTTCAATGTCGAAACAAAATGTACAGTTTTGTAGTAGTTTGTATTTTCACATGTTCTAACGTAATATATATATATATATATATATATATATATATATATATATAGGGAGAGAGAGAGAGAGATAAACTCTTTGTATCTATCAACGCTCTATCTACATCCTGATAACGAGCATTTACGATAAAATACCGGCTTGCCAAAATAAATTATCACAATTAAACAATATATATATATATATATATATATATATATATGTTTTCATTTCGAGACAAGGGGCATGGGTCGTTTAAAGACCTACACGTTCAAATGTAAATTTTTAAGAACAGTTTGCATGTGTAAGTCTTTAAACGACCCATGCCCCTTGTTTTTCTAATAAATAAATAGATAAAAAATTTTCTTTACAAATATATATATATATATATATATATATGTGTGTATAGTCATCCGCAGACAGATCTGTTTCGCTGTATCACAGCTCATCATTCCGGTTAGACACCCGATTGCTTTTAACCCAGGATTAAAGCCCAACCAAATTGGCGTCAGTCGACGATTCTACCTCTGAGCTATGGGCGCTCGGTAGAAGGAGGCAGACTTTTAGCGTATGATGTATCATATTGTTTAATTACTTAAGATTAGACCACTGCACATTTGTATGAAGAAGTGTTCAATACAAATATATTGTAGAACTGTTGAATATTTTCCATTCTTGAACAAGTTATTACGCAACCTAGGTTTCTACCATGAGTGTCGTCTTCAGGCAAAGTTCAATAACTGATTTTACCATTTACTTTTTTTTTTTACTTTTTAAGAACGCTCATATAACAGTGTGTTTTTTTTAACGCTCACGTGGTAGGGAATTTTTGAACGCGCAATTTTTAAAATTACAAGAAATTATGTCGATTTCATCCATGGTTGTATGAACCTAAGAGATATTTTTTAGTATGGTTACACTTAGTCATAATTTCCATTTTTTCATTCAGTAGTTCAGTTTTGTTTGGAAATAGCATAATCTCTAACTTTTCTTCCTGACACTGTTTATATATTTTGCCACCGTTGTAAGGCTTGGCTGTTTTCATCCATTCAGTAGTTCATTTATGTTTGTGAATAGCATAATCTCTAACTTTTTTTCCTGGCACAGTCTACATATTTTGCCACCGTTGTAAGGCTTGGCTGTTTTAACTATACTCTATGTTATGTCTGGGTCTTTTCCATATTTTGATTTTAATTTCCACACTGGCTAGCCAATTTTGTACAGTTTTTAATTTTTTCTATTTTAAATGTAGACTTGTGATTGAACCACCTGGTTTTAAAGGTGTCTTTGGTTGATCCCAAATATATTTTGTTTTGACCATTTAAGTCATGTACTTTTGCTTTGTAAATGACTTTTGTATTGCAAAGTCCTTGAAGTGGACATTTATTTTTGTCCATGCAGTTGCATTCTTTATTAGTGATCTTCTTTTGTACACTAATATATAAGTTTCTGGCGTTTTGTGTTTTTATGAAACTATCCAAGTTACTAGTGCAACTATAACTTAGCTTGATTGTGTTTCTGTTGAAGATTTTGTTTAGTTCTGATCCTTTTGGAAAGTGTCTATCTATCATTTAAAAGATATTTGTCCTATTTTGGTCTTTACCTCTAAATTAAATGATGAGTTGAACCAGATAATATTTCATTTTCTATTATCGCTTTTTATTTGTCTGTTTGGTTGAGAATTATATTGTAAAATGGTTTCATAGCCAGATTTTTTTAGTGCATCTTCATAGATATTTTTCTTTTCATCAATATTTGATGTTCTATAGTTTTAAATTGTTTTGTTCCGCATTGTTAGCTGTGATTAATTTATTAATCTTTGCTTTTAGCTGAGTGGTACGGTTATTGGTAAGTGTTTTAAATTTGGTGTGATCATCAAGTAACTGTTATATTTTTGAGTTGTAGTCAGACTTGTTTAAAGCAGCAAAGATGTTAGTTTTATCAGCTTTCTTAATTACATTTACACATGGCTAAAATCATAATCAATAATGGAGAATTCCAGAAGCGAAAAGGACTTGGTTTTGTTCTAATGAGCATTCATCGCTGGTCAGTCAGTTAAGTGCCTTACGTAATACACGCTTGGGTGATCATGTCTCGAACGAGACATGACTCATTCGACAGAAGATTTTCTCGCAGTAAGTTGCCATTACTTTCTGCGGTAGACTACTTGACAACCAAGACTATATAACCCAATCTGTCCTGCTATTTTAACACATAACTCGAAGAAAGAGAAGGATTAATACCTTTCCCAATGGTATTTGCTCGTAAGTGAATGCAACGAATTCAACTAGAATTTGAACACGGCTCCTTGATTTCTCGTTCTGAGGTGATATCCACTGCACCACAACACTAAAAATAAATAAAGCATTTATGGACCCACTTAATCTAAATCACTTTTTTTTTCTGACTAACTAAAGTTATGTTCTTGTGAAACATACCAAATAATTTCTTTCCAAATTTTCTTATATAAGAATATAAATATATCATTCCGCTGTTTCTCATTCTTCTTTAATCACGTACTCACAAAATGAAATTCATCGAACGAATATAGACAAAATACGATTTTTAGGATCACAGAGCCTAAGTGAAAGCAAACAAGTTTGAATAATTCAGATGACATGAAATTACCCGATGACGGTAATTTCGTCGAATGTCATTTATTCGAAGACGCCTGACCAGAAGACTATGACGATTGTTATGTCGTCAAAGGAAATTGCAGCGGAAAATCTTGATGTCCCATCATTTCTTGGATGTGACAACAACAAAATATTATAATCATCATCATAATGGTGACGTTTGTATTGAGAATGCGCCATTGTAGCTCAGTGGTTGCAGTCAGTCAAGTGCCATACGTGATACACGCTTGGGAGATCATGTCTCGAAAGAGACATGACTGACTGGGCAGAAGATTATCCCGCAGTAGCCTGCCATTGCTTTCTGCGGTAGACTGGTTGCCAGCCAAGGCTATAGAACCCAATCTGTCCTATTATTTGACTCACAGCTAGAGGGGAAAGAAATGTATTATATTGTTTAATAGTTATTAGTGGGGGTTCAGTTTATTACTTAATGACAATAGAAACCGATCCCCGACTTTACGACCAGTAGAAGCCTTAATGATGATTCCAACTATTATATTCAGTCAGTCAGTTAAGTGCCATACGTGATACACGCTTGGGCGATCATGTCTCGAAAGAGACATGACTGACTGGGCAGAAGATTATCCCGCAGTAGGTTGCCATTGCTTTTTGCGGTAGATTGGTTGCCACCCAAGGCAATCTGTCCTGCTATTTAACCCATAACTGGAAGGAATAGACGGATTAATACCTTTCCCAAGGGTATTTGCGCGTAAGTGAATACAATGGATCCAAATGGAATTCGAACTCGGCTCCCCGGTTTCTCGTTCCGAGCCGATAGCCACTGTACCACAACGTTGCAGTACCATGCTCTAATAAGATATTCTCTATTCTCGGTTGGTTTACATTTATAAAGTTTTATGCAAAATTCCATCGTGAATTTTTATGATTTCGGTAATTAACAAAAATGCATTAATAATGAAACATTTCGTATTCATTAACTGAAAATTGTTAAAAAATTACGACTCTCATGTCTATTGTTATCGTTCTTTCCTATATTGATGAGTGCCTACTAAATAATCCTTTAGCCGTTTCTTTATAAAGACACATTTGATATTCATTGACCCAGCATCTAGTGCTGCTTTTAGTTGAAATTTGTAAAATCTTTCACCTAAAACAATTTTTCCAGAAAATAGGTTTTTCAAGTTGACTGCGATTGTTCTTTCATTTATCGATGAAGGCTTTTCCTAGCATTTTGAGTGAAATATTGTGAAAATTCAACATATTTATTGTGTTATTATTTTCTCTATTTTCTCGTGTGCTATTCATTTTAGTTGCTGCAGTTGTTGAAAGTCCTCAGGTGATGTGGTTTCTGTTATTTGGTAAATATGTTTGTAATACAGAATCACAAACATCTTTACCAAATAACAGACACCACAAGATTCAAAGAAGGGTATTCATTTGGTTGAAATCATTTTTTATCTTTGATATGGGAAATCATTTATATACCACGAACAATTTAATTATTTCTTAACGAGTTGGACAACAAGGGAAAAACTGCCCTGTTCCCCAGCCATATACAAAATCAGAGAGTTAATGTTAGTGTAATGAAGAGGTGCTGATCAAAAATCGGAATCTCTAGTGACTATACATCTACATCAATTTTGTGCCCTGACTTTCCGAAAATAAGTAAAATGCTATACGCCTTTGCCGTGCCATGTGCATGAATGGGACAAGGCGGGATCCAATATGGCTTTTAATATTCGTATATCTGTGACAAATCAGAAATTATTGATTTTCCTATCTGCAACTGAAATGCATCAGCTTGACATGGAAACGTTTCTTTTTATTGCAATAAGGAAGTGATACCCTAGTGTTGGGGACACTGTGGATTAATTATATAGACATAGATTACATGTTTGCTTTTAATTCTGGACAGGTACAAGATTGATCATAGTATTTAAAACCCCTAGATAGAACAACTGCCGAAAGTAGTTTGTTTCTATAACTTTACGTATAGTTTAATAAGTGTTGTGGATTCCGGGTGAGGAACAGCACAAAATAATGAACAACAAAAGCAGATATTGAGATAGGTTATATTGAACGTAATATACAACGTAATATATTGAACGTAATATACGCAGGTGAGTAAATCCAGGAATACTATTAGCAAGAAATAAATATATACATGTCTTAAAGTAAAGACGTTGGAAATAGTACATCCGTGTATATTATTCTAGCTGAGTGGATGTCAGAGCTAGTCTGACTTCTGGTGCGGTAGCCTCTGGGTAACTTCGGTATCTCTCGGTAACTTACGTATCAGTTCCGGTACTCTCCAATAACTCTAACGGATCTCTACGAATACTCTCAACTCTCAACTATTGTTCTCTCTATGGCAGGAGTATATGTATACTCAGTCGAGTCCATTATCATATACAAAGGCGAGATCCCTTAACAATAAGCTTAATTTATATTACATTATTTACACTGTTCGTGCTGTTGTCCTCATTTTTATTACTATGTTTATGACGTACTCTTAGGCTAGGAATTTCGATCACTGAGATACAAACATTTTCATCTTTCCTTTCGGTTGTCATGTAGTTATCTCCCTTTAACTTGACTATTTATTCACCACTGCTGTAGCCAGGTATTGAACTCACAATGATGTCTTTAGGATGCAAGTGCTTACTGAGTGTTGAAGAATATGACAAAAACTACTATTAAAGAGAGTGAAAAATAAAAGAACGAGAATTATAAAAACTGTAGGAAACGATTGACATTGCATTTGCTTTTTTGAAGATCAAATTTAAATAAAAAGATGAAGCCAGGGCAGAGTTCCACAATCAAAGAAACTGTTACGGTTACATCTAGTTTGCCTCTAATCTAGTGCTAAGCTTGAATAGATCAAGTGTTATAGCGAAGAGTATATCAAGACTGTTACCATGATTGTATTTATAGAAAACCTACAAGAACTGGTATGTCAGGTCCAGACTAATAACATTGCAGATTCTTTTTGGGATTTTATCAAGAGTATCTAAATATAGAGCAAGTGAATCAGACCAGATATTGGAGCAATATTCAAAGCAAGGACTAATAGTGGACTTATACATACGTAAGATACATTCTGGCGAGTAGAATTGTCTTGCATGACATAATGAAGTAAATTTCTTAGCTTCATACTTAGGAATTGATTCAATAAACGCTTTCCACTTGAGGTCAGCTGAAAATGTTAGTCCGAGAAAATGATTGCGATCATTCATGTTGATGGAAGATAAAAAGAATTCCCTCGGGGGATTAAAAGAGAGGAGTTCCTTTTTTTTTTTTGAGGGGAAATGGCGTAAAATTAACACGCATGTTCTTGGCCCATTTAGCAACAGATTATAAAATGTAACTTACATTCATTTAGATATTATGTATAAAATAATGTAAAACCCATTTTTACACAGTTCGGGCAGTTGAACTTCGCAAGACCGTAACATGAGGGGAGATAGAAAAATCAAGTGTAGCTGACGACAAATGAATGGAGAAAGGGGATCACCACCCACTTTGGGATGACGTTGAAATAGTTGAGAGAAATTGCAAATTATGTAAACTTAAGGAATCAAAGCATATGCTAGGCTAAAAAAAGTCTCCTAAGTTGGCCAAACATAGAAATGATGACAATATTTGAACCATTCGCTAGAAACAAGGAAGAGAGTACTGGATTGCTACGTGATGTCCGTCCTTCAGTATGGCAGTGAATGCTGGACAATACCATCAAAGATGAAGGAAAAACTTGAAGCAACTGAAATGTGGTTCTACAGAACGATGCTGCGAATATGATGGATTGAGCATGTGAGCAATGATGAGGTCTTTGAAATGATGGAAACAAAAAGTAAATTAATACTGAGCCTCAGGAAGAGACAGCTGAAGTTCCTGGGACACACAATGGGGAAGGAGGGCTTAGAGAACCTGTTACTAACAGGCCAGATAGAGGGAAAAAGAGACAGGGGAAAGCAACGGATAACATATTTGAAGGACCTGATCAGGTGGATGATGGAATGAGGGTTGCATGGTGTAACAGGAGAAAGCGTGCTCAGAGCCACCAGGGATAAGAAAACGTAGAAAGCCATGATCGCCTACGTCCTGAATGGATAAGACTCATAGAAGAAGAATAGGGAGTGCTATAGAAAATAATTAGGTTCAAAGATTGAAATATAAGCTCTGCTAAAAAAGGGTTACTAAGGCATCAATTTCATAAGTCCCTATAAGTCCCTATAAGAAATTCATACACTGATGTCTTGAAAGGCATGGCTCAGTAAATATAGGCATTGGTTTTAGTAACTTGACCCAAAGATTTGTGAGTTCAAATAACTTAGAGAGTTGAGTTAAAGGGAGATAACGAAGAAGCGTCTTCGAACATGAAAGCTGATTTATATACTCCAGTGATAGAAATAAAATTTTGGTTAAAAACTCCAAGCACCTGAAGAATTCCGGAGTATACAACGACCGAAACGTTGTAAACATGGCAATAAAGAGGAACACAGTCCGAACAGTGTCAGCCAGTTAAATATCATACGTGATACACGCTTGGGTGATCATGTCTCGAAAGAGACATGACTGACTGGGCAGAGGATTATTCCGCAGTCGGTTGCCATTACTTTCTGCTGTTGACTGGTTGCCAGCCAAGGCTATAGAACCCAATCTGTCCTGTTATTTAACCCATAACTAGAGGGAAAAACCGGTTAATACCTTTCCCAAGGTATTTGCGCGTAAGTGAATGCAAGGAATTCGACTCTCCGATTTCTTCTTCAGAGTTGATATCCACTGCACCAGAAACGCACATCCGAACTGCGTAAATAATTTAAATACTACCTCATCTCAGAAGTATAGACAAATAATGTAAACCCCTTTCATTCCAACGGCTGCAACCCATCAAGAAGGAAAATATTTTAATTAACTTTTAAAGGAAACTTAAGTTTCTTTAAAAAAAATTTGAATGAGAGTTTTTAATTTTTCTTTTCTCTGAACGTTGAAACACTAATGATTTGTTCTTGGGATGAAAAACGATCTCTAATACTGGTTAGTATTGAGAATGTGGAAAACACTCGGTTCATAATTACTTTTGCTGTGTGTGTGTCATTTCACTGTCAGAGAAGCGGATAATACCGTTGAGATTTACCAAAGTAGGACTATTTCGATGTTATATTTCTTTAAATCGATCCATTTGCTGGTAATAAACGTCTGAAGTGATGGCCCTTCTATATTTCATCAGAAGTTTTATGGTCCCATTGAAACACCGGTTCCTATACGATCCCCCGAGTTAAGCAACGTCGATGCTAATCAATACCAATATGATTGACAATGAGGAAATTAAGCTTCTTAAACACTCTAGCGCCTGCATAGCTCAGTCTGTAGAGCACCAAACTTTTAATCTGAGGGTCTAGGGTTCGAGTTCCTATATAAGTTTCAATTACTTTTGGATGTGGGTTATGATGCCGTGGGTATCTGTTCGGAACGAGAAATCGGAGAGCCGAGTTCGAATTTCAGTTGAATTCTCTACATTCACTTACGCGCAAATACTCTTAGGAAAGGTATTAATCCGGCTATTTTCCCCCCAGCTATGGGTTAAATAGCAGTACAGATTGGGTTCTATACACTTGATTGATAACCAGTCTACCACAGAAAGTAATAAAAACGTAGTGTGGGAAAATCTTCTGCCCTGTCAGTCATGTCTCTTTCTAGACATGATCGCCCAAGCGTGTATCACGTATTGCAATTAACTGACTGACTGAAATGTTGTAACACTTTCTAGTATTGATAAAATTTTCTCTCTTAACATTTTTTTTAGACAGTGTATGAAGTAATATTTCCACTAGAGATTTATTTTTCTTTTAATTTTAATTTATTTTAATTCTTTTAATTTTAATTTATTTTTCTTTTAAATAAATGTACTATCAATTTTCGTTGTTGCTGCAACTGGAAGTTTCCTAGTCATATTGTTTTTGTTTTATTATTATATAGCCATTTTTAATAATTTAAAGAAATGGTTGTGTATAGTCGCTAGTTTAGATATGTCTGAAAAAAATTGATAATGCATAACATCTACACTAAATATTTGTCTATAATTGTGAAATGAGATATTGTACTTATTTATAATATTTATATTGTTCGCGCTGCTGTCTTCATCGTTGTGCCTTATTCAATATTGAAAATTGAAAAGATTAGAATATCAGAAAGTGGCACACGATATCCATCACTTTCCAGAAGAGTCAGTAATGAACATGGGTCTCAACTTCGCAACAAACACCAAGTGGATACGATATTTGAACATCATTGTCTGAATCGAGGAAATAGCTTTGAACAGGCTCGAGCGGATGAGCTAAGATAGAAAGTGATACAGACACAGATAAAAGCCAAACCGCCCAAATCAAATATCACAAAAACCAAAGATGACAAAGGCAATGCGACTAAACCGGAATATCTAAACTTATTTATAAATGGAACTTTGCCTCTGTGTGTGTGTGTGTGTGTGTGTCTGTGCGCGCACGCGCACGCGCTCGTGCGTGTCCGTTACCTGTGGACTCCGAAACGGCTGAACCGATTTTCTTGAAAATTCACACAATTGTACTATAAGCGACTGCGAGTGTTCTTAGCTATGTCTTGTATCGAAATATCCCCCGATAAATATCGGAAATCAATAATCGAAAAAATCGGGTTATAGAAGGAGTGGTCCGATTTTAATCAAATTTGAAACACTCATAGACAAAGACATAAGAAACGATATTCAGAAATTTCAAGGTTGCAGTTCTATTCTTGGATGACTTATTTGACTCCGATATTAGAAATCGATACCCCGATATCCTACCGGGTATGATCAATATCAGTTTTTCAGTCCTTTTATTTTAGTTTTTGCTTCGGGTTTGTCTCTGAGTAGGTATAATTATAGTTCTTAGTCTCAGCCATGATACCATTTACTCAGAGGACTTATTTAGCCTTCAAAATTTAGTTTACGACGTAAAAAACTTATTTGATATTAATACCAGGAAATCAAAATTTGACTTACATCCATTCATTTTTCTTTCAGTCTACGGTTTCACTTTAACTGGAAACAACTATTACTTTTTAGTCTTTCGTGCCAACGTCCAAAGAGTCTGAGCTCCAGGACTATGGATTAGTTTTAAAGCTTTCATTACACCCTAGAAACGCCGGGCTATACTGCTAGTACAGAAAAAATGAAAGTCCTTCTTAGAAATGGCAGCAAATAATAAAGAAGGTCTAACAATGAAAACCGAACAGCTGTCGAAGATCTTAATCAATAACAAGGACCACCTCTAACCTAAGACATATAGGCAGCTGTCTCAAAGTTACCTCACATATATGGTCTTCCCCGAATTCACAAGGACGATATTCCGTTCAGACCAATTCTTATCTGGAAAGGCCCTGTGTGCCACCCTCTGAGTCACTTCCTTGCTGATATATTTGACCCATTAATAGGAAAGTCATAATCATATATCAGAAACTCCGCAAACTTCGTAGAATTAATTAAAGATGCTAAGATCCAACTAGATGGTGAGCCTAGACGTGGTGAGGTTGTTCACTAAGGTACCCACAATGGAGGCATAATCCGTAATCAAGGACAGATTGGTCTCGGACTCATCCCTCGGAGAATGTACAAGTATCCAATAGATAACTTGATGAATGGGATCAAAGATATATCGGCAGGATTAGGACTTAGCAATGGGCTCGCCATTATCACCAGATGTAGCTAACATATATATGGAAAACTTCGAAGAGATGGCATTAGAATATACACTCACTAGAGCCAGCTTTATGTTTAAAATATGTCGATAACACCGTCATATTCTGGCCACACAAGGAAGATGTCCTTCTCTCAGTAGACCATATGAACTCAATAAGAATATCAATACTGTTCACAATGGAGAAAAAAACCCCAACAAACTAGCATTCCTGGATGTACTAATATCTCAAACAGAGCATGAGTTCGAGACATCTATATATCGCAAGCCTAGATTCACCGGTACAACCTCAACTTCAACTCCCACCATTAATAGTGTGTAAAGAAAAGGGTCGTCCGCTGCTTAAAACATCGAGCAAAAATCATAAGTGTTGACCCAGAGATAAATAAACCAAAATGATCAGTATAAGCAGTCTTCTACAACATAACAACTACCCCCCAGCAACTACAACAAACTGGGATAGAAGAGTTCAAGAATTTGAAAACAGCCTCGGTATGCCTGAAGGCATTATCGTAAAAATATAAAAGACATGCGGTCCATATAATATTCGGACGACCTTCAAAAAAGGTTCAACACTTTGCAGACTTAAGACTTCTTCTGAATAAGACCTCGAACAGAAAAGAACAGAACTAGGCCATCCTAAAAAAAACTCAAGGATACATATCTCAGTAGATAAAAACGTTGGTTTGATCCAGTGACTTGACTTAAAGCTTCGTGAGTTCAATACCTGACTACAGTAGAGGCGAAAAAAACATTTTATTCAAAGGGAGATAACTGATAATGGAAGAGGCATAGCACACGGAACTGGTACAATCTACCCTGATGAAAGAATAAAGTGTTCAGTTCGAAATTCGAATCACTTACAAAAGGTTAAAGTGTACTACGGCTGGAACATCAGGAATATCGATTGAGGATAATCGGTAACAAAGACGGGGCAACAGTCCAAACAATGTAAATAGCGTAAATAACCCATATTAGAGTTTAGCTCTGACGAGACTAATTAAATGGTGGACATAACTACTTCGAGTGCAGGAAATCAATCCATTTAAATGTTAAAACAATTGATTTACATCTTTCTCTAATCCTTTTTTTTTTACATGCCTTTTAGATTTTTCTTTCTTTTTTTGTTTTTCTTATCTCTCACTTGAACTTCCTTCGTACCAATGGCTGGTAATTCCTTGTTTGGGTGGAACGATTATAAAAATACCATATTTTCTCTCCTTCTTACATATATAATCATTTTTTGTTGTTATTGGAAATCTCCTAGTGAGTTCAATTTTGTTATTTAGTAAAATGCTTTGTTGTTTTCTTTGAGGCGTCGAGAATTCTTTAGCTTGAATCCATTTTTAATAATTTACCAGAGGAAGGTTGCATATAGTTGGTAGTTTAAATATCTAAACTTCTTTATAAATGGAACTTTGTCTTTGTGTGTGTGTCTGTGTGTGTGTGTGTCCGTTACCTATAGACTCCGAAACGGTTGAACCGATTTTCTTGAAAATTTACACAGTTGTACTATAAGTGTCTGCGAGTGTTCTTAGCTAGGTTTTTTTTTCTAGGTACCCACGATAAATATCGAAAATTGTTAATCGAAAAAATTGGGTTATAGAAAGAGTGGTTCGATTTTAATCAAATTTGATACACTCATATACAAAGACATAAGAAACGATATTCAGAAATTTCAAGGTTGCAGTTCTTAAAATAGTGCAGAAGATTTGATATCCATACCAGGAAATCAAAATTTGACTTACATCCATTCATTTTCTTTCAGTCTACGGTTTCGCTTTAACTGGAAACAACTATTGCTTTTTAGTCTTTCGTGCCAACGTCCAAAGAGTCTGAGCTCCAGAACCATGGATTAGTTTTAAAGCTTTCATTACACCCGAGCAACGCCGGGCTATAATGCTAGTGTCTGATAAAAAAGAACTTGATAATGCATAACATTACATATTAGAAATGAGATCTGATGAATACTAACATAACGCCACGAATATTTACAAAAATATATAGGCACGAAGAAACTAAAAATTAGATTCCTAAACTCAGAAGTTTATTAGGAATTTTTAAATATCTATTTTAGGAAAAAAAATATTGTTGATAATTCTTTGGAGAGATCTCTCAAATTTCGTAGCATAAAGCAAACATGGTTGTTGGTTTTTAAAGCCTGCAGTGCGTCGAATAGCTTTGCTGATTGGTTAATATATGCGAACGTGAAAATTCAAATCGGAGCCTATTTTTTTACACAAAAGTGAGTCAATTTTGATCTTTACGGATATTACTTAATTCTATTGAATTTTTCTACAATTTTAACGGAGATTCTCACACTATTCAGATAATTAGATTTCTGTATTTCTTTTATTCTGATGTCCTAAATAAGTTGCTAGCTGGATGTGCTGTATTTCTTCTTCTGTTTCTTTATATCAGGGATGCCCTTTCAATGAGAACCCGTGCCTTGACCGCTTACTGGGACTTAAGATCAATCCAGACCTCAAGTAGAACTCGTACATACGATCCATTGCTATAGATGATGGAAGAATAACCGTTATTTTGTACCGCTCTAGTCAGAACCTGACTCCTCCTGCTATTCTCTACCTTTGAATGAATTGAGCACTCTCGGCTACTGGCGTGTGTTTACATTGTGTATATAACACGTTAAAATCTACCTTTCCCCACCTGAATCCAATGGCTTAAAGGTAGAATTTCCGGCTGATGTTGAATTGGTCGGGTTTTTAATCATTGAGCTGTGATACAGCGAAACAGGAATGTCTGCAGATTACTATATATATATATATATATATATATATATACACTACCGGCCATAATTATTAGGCGACTATTTATTGCCAAGTAGAAAAATTCTAAATGAAAATAGAATGGTTCTTTTGTTATTATTAGTTTGTAATATTTTACAAGGCAAGGAAGCAAATATGAACTCGTCCGAATTACCCTAAATTTTACTTAATTCTTTCATTGATGAAACTGCAATATATTGACAAATTCATTTGATGCACATGTTATTGTGCAATATTAACAAAAGAACCATTCTATTTTCATTTACAATTGTTCACTTGGCCATAAATACTAAAAAATAGTATGAAATACATAATGTTTTAGAACACTGGGGTGGCCTAATAATTATGGCCGGTAGTATATATACATATAGAGAGAGAAAGAGAGGGAGAGAGAGGGAGAAACATTTAGAAAGACAATAGAGTAATATATATATATATATATATATATATAGAGAGAGAGAGAGAAATATGGAGAAATATTTAGAAAGACAAATAGGGAAATATAGTCTGCCTTCTTCTACCGAGTACCCATAGCTCAGAGGTAGAATCGCCGATTAACGCCAATTCAGTCGGGTTTCAATCCTGGGTTAAAAGCAATAGGAGTCTAACCGTACTGATGAGCTGTGATACAGCGAAACAGATCTGTCTGTGGATGACTCTCTCTCTCTCTCTCTCTCTCTCTATATATATATATATATATATATATATATACAGAGAGACAGAGGGAGGAGAGAGGGAGAGAGAGAAAGCCTATAATGGATTACCGATTGAAAACATGAGGCGCTGTAATCTTGGATATTATTAGATTTTTAATGGCTCGAAGTTTTTAATCGCAAAGCCAGCTGATTATATTCACTTACTCACAAATAAATCTTGAACAAATTTAACTTTTTCCCCGCAGGTATGGGTTAATTAGTAAGAGTTGTATCACTAAATCATTACTTGAAATATAGCTTTAAATAACCTGAAAATGGTTGATAAATCTTTGAAAATGAATGAATCAATATTCTTCATGTTATTGAGAATTTTAGAAATTTAACTTAACTTTGGCCGCTCCTTCAACACGAAGCAATAAGAATTTGTTTTACCAGAAATATGTTTATGCAGTTGTAGAAATACAAATGTGTTTGCGCCGGCTCCTAAAACAAAGATCAGTGAACCACAGATCAAATTAGCATTTCCGGTAATGCTAGCTAATATTGATTTATGATTGATTTTTCTTAAAACAGCCATCATCACTATTTTGTGTTTGTTTTAGTGGAATGATACGTTCCTTGTCATCGAACGATATTAATGGTTTGTCTTCATTACTATGTTGTCATTTTTCATCATAGTTCCATTTCTGCTATGGTCGCACTACCGACCAAGTCTGCGGGAAGACCTAAGGCCGGTCGTGGTGTGTTGTTATGACTCCATTTCATGTTTTTTTTTAAATATCTCCCCTAACATCCTTGGCGTTACATAGACAAAGATCTCCTTAGTGTGTAGGCTGTACTTAACAAGACAATTTTTTGTATATCTCTTAAGCTGGGGTTTCCAGGGATTCTTTCAATGTGTTGTTTTGTTCCATTTTTTATCATTCCAAGTGCACCTACTATCACTGGCACAATTCTTGCTTTCAATTTCCACATTTTTTTATTTCAATTTCCAGGTCTTTATATTTTGACAGTTTTTCAAATTCCTTGGTTGCTATGTTACAATTTGCAGGACAAGCCATATAAATTAATAGGCAAGTTTTTTCTTTCTGGTTTTTGACAATAATGGCCGGCCTATTTGCTTCAATTTTTCTGTCTGTGTAGATGGTGTAATCCCATAGAATGGTGACATCTATTTCTGTAACCGGTGCTGGGTGATGTTCATACCAGTGTTTGTTTACAGATTTTCCATAGTGTTCGCACATTGTCCAATGTAAATATTGCCCAACTCTATCGTGGCGATTTTTATATTCATTTGGGGCAAGTACAGAACATCCTAAGATTAGATGGTCTATTGTTTGTTGGTGTTTATCACAGAACCTGCATTTTGGATCCACATTATTATGTATAATATTTGCCTGAAAGTTTCTAGTGAAAAGACTTTGGTCTTGCGCTGCACGAATAAAGCCTTCAGTCTCAGACTTGAATCCAGATGCATGTAACCATCGATGAGTATTAACTTTATCAACATTGGATTTATTGGCACGTTCTGGACATTGGTCATGCAGAGGTTTGTCTTGCCAGCGTTGTTTCATCTGTTCAAGAGCTTTATCTTTGGCTTTCATTTTCATATTTTTTGCCGCAACAGTTGATTCTTGGCTTCTGTTTTGCTTTTCTACAGAATCTACTAACTGTAAATCTTGTTTGTATTTACTGCCTTCTTTTATTATTAAATATTTTTTCTTTCTTTCTTCATGTTGCCTTAATCCTTTGTTGTTTCTATGTATGTTAGTAAGCCAATACTTGTTGTCTTGTATGACAATTCTAGCTGAATAAGACCTCTTCCACCTTCTTTACGGGTTATGTATAGACAGTCTACATCAGCCTTTAGATGATGCAACTTATGCTTAGAAAGGAGTTTTCTTGTTTTAGAATCCATTCGCCTGATGTCGTTTAGAGTCCAGTTTAAGATGTTGAAACTATATTGGACAACTTGGATTGCAAGGCTATTAATGGCCTTGATTCTGTTCAGTTTTTAATATCATTCGTAGCCTTCTATAGAACTCTTTACGTACTATTTCTTTCATTTTTTTATGGTGAATGTTTTCACTCTCATTTACACCTAGGTAATTATTATTATTATTATTATTATTATTATTATTATTATTATTATTATTGTTACGAGAAAAGTAAATTTTTTAGACTACTAAGACTACTAATACTACTAAGTGTATTAGCGTTGTCTTAGTGTAATTTTTTTTATTCGTTTGAAACGTAAAGAGTTGACTTTTTTTCCACCAATAATTCTATTTCGAAATTTAAATGTGAGTTCCCATCGGGAAGATTTCTGTTGGAATTTCATTTAATGCTGCCCTTTGCAGATTCTGAAGAAAAAAAAAAACAAGAACGCTTTTCTTATCGCATTAAATATAATAGAATAACTTATGGCATTAAAAGAAGAGAATAGAGTCAACAGAATGCCTTTAAAAGATAAAATTTCCACAAATAATTCGATCCAATAAAAAAGGTTTTTCTTTACTAGTTTGATATATTAAGGACGGCGTTGTGTCTCTTTGACCATCAATATGTTTATTATCTTCCGGAAATTAGTGTTCTAGTTTTTAAATTTCTTTTTATTTATTGCTATTCATCTTTTTTCTCTTTTATTTTCGTAAAATCATTCATTATTTTTCAATATCAATAAACTTCTTCCTATTTTCTTCATAGCACTCTTCTATTCTTAAGCATTTACTATTCTTTATCTTTTCTTCATTCTTTCTGAGAATGTTCTTCGTCTACGTTTTCAATTTTACTTAATGTCAACCTTTTTTTCTTATCAATATTCTTAATATTTGCGCCATTTTTGTCCTTTGGTTAATGCTATTATTCCCGCTTCTCCTGATTCTTCTTTGCCGATCATCGGTTTGGAATATATTGCTATATATTTTCTTAGAAAAAAAAAAACTATCAGTGTACAACAGTACACTATTTTCAACGAAGATCGATATACGTTATTTTCTTCTACCAAAGAAAAAACCTCTGTTAGCAGTTTCCTTGCAAATAATTTCGTATAGAATCGTAAACTAAGGTTTCAATTACATTCCTGATTAATAACTTAAAAATAAACTACTGATGTTTAGAGTTATTAGTCATTTGGATGCATAAGAAAAATCTTCTTGAAAAAAACAACTTTTTTAAAGAAAACTTTCGGTCTTTTAAATTGACTGGCATGAAAGAAACAAATGCGTATATATATATATATATATATATATATATATATATATATTGATTGATTTATTGTGTAATAACTTAGTTTTTGGTCATAATAAAATTAGACCAGTACACATTTGTATAAAAGTGATCACTACAATTATATTGTCGAACATTTTAATATTCTTCATTTGTAAATACAAATGAAGAATATATATATACCATTAAAGGAGGTACTGGTTCTACCAATAAATAACTGATTATGCAGAGCTATATACATACGAAAACGATGCACACAACTTTTACTTGCCACCTACGTTTTGATCACACCGGTCTAAAGGGTTATTGCCAGTGGAGACCGTGTGGTCGAAACCTAGGTAGCAAGTAAGTGGTGTTTCGTTCTATGATGTATATATATATATATATATATATATATATATCATAGAACGAAGCACATAAAAAAGAGACAAAAAATTTGGAAGTGCGAGGAAGAGTATCAAAAACAAAATCTTACAGAAAAATAAAGCCGTCATCTTCTTTTAATGATAATCTTATACTTTTTGGAAGGGTACTGCAGTGAAAGTGAATTTAATGAACATGACTGCAATTCGAACTCGTCTCGCAGAATTTGGGTTCTGAGTCGTTAAACATTATGCCAACTGCACACTCACACAATTAGTGAAACATGTTAATTCTTTGCCAATGAAGATTATTTTTCGTCCTGATTGTTTTCAATGCATTACTTTAGTAAAATTATTACGAATGTATTTACATATAATGAACTTCTTTTAACCATAACAAAGTGGTTGTCAACTATACTATTTATCCCATAGGTGGGGGGAGAGGAAGAGATAGATTTATACCTTTTCCAAGACTATTTGTGCGAAAATAAACTCTGCATATTTTATTAAATCTCTGTTTGTAGATTGTTCGCATGTGGATCTGTAAATATATATTTGCTAAATTTGTTTATTCTTCTGTGGTTATTGAGATAATAATTCATGTAATAATAATAATAAAAGAAAACACCTACATTATGTCCAGTAGAACTATGTAACCTTTTATGCCCGGGGCTGGCTTGTCCGTTGATTGTGACGGTCGTCCTCGTCGACGGTCGTGACGATCCCAGTTGTGACACTGCCACTCGGCTGGCCGGTTGGGTCGGTCGCTGTTGCTGGTCGTGATAATCTCGTCCGATAACACCGTCGCAAAAGTTGGTTTACAAGACGTCCATTGCAACAACGTGCCACTTCCCATGTTGTGAATTGATCTCGCGTTGTGCAATTTTAGTAGGCGTCTTTTCACCCAAAGCCAGTTCGGACACTGGTATACACTTCTGGTTAAAAATAAATACGGCAAAAAAATAAAATAAACTAAAATAAAATAAATGAACAAGGTCGAACACGGCTGGAGAGTTACGAAGAATGTCTTTATATAAAAAAAGACAATTTTTTTTCACAGAAACAAGCAATACAGCCGTCAGAATGATAATACAGTTGTCGGAATGCCGGTTTACAACGGAGAGAGAGAGAGAGATAGAGAGAGAGAGAGTTTAAAAATATCCGAGCTTTCAATCTTTAAATAAAAATATATTTTCTAAGTTTTTAAAGTAAACAGACCTCTTCAGAATTTACTAAAATCTTTTCACATATTCATTAAATTTTCATTAAAGTCTTTTCACATATTCTCTATAATCAGGGCTGTCATCTCTTTATGCAACTTCTAAAAAAACAAAGTCCTTTCGGGTCCTTATCGGAGTTTAACGGAGTTTATCGAAGTAGAGCGAACGAGGAATCAGAATTTTCTATTCTCCCGTGATTAAAAAAAAACAAAATAAAACAATAATGTTCTTTCGGGATTCATATCGAAGGTGCATTATTCCAAATTAGCACTTTAAGTTAATCGGCGGCAGGCTTCATTCGACGTTAAATTTTTAGCTCTGCGATAGACGACCGGCCGTGGTTCATGCCACCCCCCCAGTTGAGAACCTTTTCCACAGTCGTTATATTTCGACTCCTTAATAACTAAGCCAAAAACTCCTTTTTCTCGCCGAGTCCGGATTTTTAAACCCCTCTACAATCCTCTCGGGGGATCTAGACGACTTGAAGCCTTCGACCAATGAAATCGTTTTCCATCCACTTGATTTGCGGAAGGGAGCAACTCGACGAATGAAATATGACCAGCTAACTTCCTTTCGATTACGTCATTTTCCAATTTCCCACAAATTTTTTGTACTCAGGGAACATCTGTTGAGGGACTTTAACCCCGCCTGACTCCATCAAACCAACCCTGACACTTTTAGCTTTACCTAATATAATCTGAAAGAAAAATAATAATATTTCTACCTTTCTAATAACCAATAATACTACTAATATTAATTTCTCTCTCTCCGCTGGAGTAAACTAAACAAAAGAAAGTATACCGGCGGGAGATAGTGTCACAACTATATATTTAAGTCGATTAATTTACGTCATCACAAATAGAATCATTTGTAAGTCCATACATTTATTAAAACTTTTTTTACGTGTAAGTCTTAAGACTATTCCTGTGTACCATATTATTATCCTGTCTAACTCTTAGAAGTGATTGTCTTCCTGCTGTCTGTTCAATTCGGAAGTCTCTTTTCCTTTTGTGAGCAATCTCTTCAACATTCACTACTATATACGAGGATTATTATTACATTGCTACACATCTTAGCTTCCTTTGTTTAGTTTTCATTTAACGAGTGGTTTATATACACAGTGGATATGTTTTCCAATTATTATACTAACCTAAAAATATAACGTCATGTAAATCTCTCTCTTTCTCTAAAAAAAACGCTCGCGCGCGCGCACACACACACACACACACACACACACATCAAATTCTAATAGTATCCCCAAAGCAATAAAAAAAAACAAACTAGATGACACGTAGAAAACAATTTTAAAGTATGAAAACGAAATCAAATTTCTCACAGACAATGAAGGCGCCAGAAGAGACTAAACGTGAAAAAATCCCCCACACACATAAACAATCTGACCGGGTCGGTCAACACGTGACTTATCTATTTATACACGATATCTTGGCCATCATGAAAGCAAACGGATTTCGGTATGTGAAGTCACAAGTTTATTCGCCTGAAGAGAGTCAACTTAAGATTAAAAGACGGGTAGCGTCACATTAAGGACACTTAAAGTTGAATTCATTGCATTCACTTACGCGCAAGTACCCTTGGGAAAGGTATTAATCCGTCTCTTCCTTCCAGTTATGGGTTAAATAACAGGACAGATTGGGTTCTATAGCCTTGGCTGGCAACCAGTCTACCGCAGAAAGCAATGGCAACCTATTGCGGGATAATATTCTGCCCAGTCAGTCATGTCTCTTTCGAGACATGATCGCCCAAGCGTGTATCACGTATGGCACTTAACTGACTGATAATAGATGGAAACATGATTAACGTTACACACTGGTCATAAAGTGGGGGATCAGTTTTATATTGTTATGAAGTAATAAACTGATCCCCCACTAATTACTACTTAATAATATAATACATCTCTTCCTCCTCTAAATACAAGTCAAATAACAGGACAGATTGGGTTCTATAGCCTTGGCTGGCAACCAGTCTACTGCAGAAAGCAATGGCAACCTACTGCGGGATGATATTCTGCCCGGTCAGTGATGTCTCTTTGGAGACATGATCGCCCAAGCGTGTTTCACGTATGGCACTTAACTGAATGTATCATAAAAAAAGGAGATGATAATTAAAATAATAGCAACAATAAATCTACACTTCAAACAAAACGTTGACGGCCGCTTGTACTTTTTGATATCTCTCTCTCTCTCTGCCACTGTTGAGCAGGGTGTTACATAGGAGGAAAGTTATGAAAATGAATGTCAGGATATATATATATATATATAGTTATTTTATCATTTCGCACCAAGTAAGGCATTCCAATGCCACTATTGCGTAGGGGGTTACATAGGGAAAAGTGATAAGAAAGAGTGGTTAGATATAGGAAAAATCTCAGAAGGAGGGTGAAAGACGGGTAAGGATACCGAAGATGAGGTTTGAGTAGATGGGAAGAGTCTTTTAGAGAATGGATGGGAGTTAGTGTGTTAGGAGTTGTCTATTGATCTTACATTTAAACTCCTGGAGATTGTAGCTGTAGGGGAAGCAATTATGTAGAAGGGAATTCCACAGGCGGGAAGTGCGAGAAAAGAAACTGACTGAGTAGAAATTGCGGTTACATTTTATCGGTTTCACTGTAAAAGGGTGGGACCTAGTTGCTAATCTAGTATCTCGTGCAAATTCGTACCTAGGGGGCACCAGTGATCTAAATTCATCGGAGCAAAAGCCTTGAAAGTATTTATAGGAGAGTCACAGGGAAGCCACATCACGCCGGTGAGAGAGTGACTGCAGCCTGTCAGCCAAGTTGGTATCGATCCCATTACAGATTCTCTGTTGTATTTTGTCAAGAACCCCGAGGAGAATAGCAGGGGCACCCGACCAGATGTGGCAGCAGTATTCAATACACGGGCGGATGGTAGATTTATATATGTGCAGGACAGATTCAGACGGGAAAAACTTCCGGGCCCTGCACAAAGAACCGACTTTCATAGTAGCGGGTTTAGCAATGGATTCGATATAGTCATTCCTCTTGAGATCCGCCGAGAATGTCAGGCCAAGGAGGCGTAATGTTTTACTCCCTGGGAGGCAAATTGCGTAAATTGAGGAGTACAAGTCGAGATTTCAAGCTTCAAAAATCTTTCCAAACCCATGAAACGACTTATATGGTTGTTGAGTTGGAAACAAATGGCGCAACACTCGTGATAATTGGTGTTCACTAGTTACCGAACCTTCACCAAGCCACCATAAATATTAATTTCTTTAAAATAATGGCCGATCCAAGTGTTGTATTTTTAAAAGCCATTTTAACATAGTATTCACGGTATATATTAGGTTGTTACAAAAATAATGGCCGCTTGAAGTGTTGTAGTCGAAAGGCCATTTTAACATAGTATTCACAGTATATATTAGATTGTTACAAAAATAATGGCCAATCGAAGTGTTGTATTTTGAAAAGCCATTTTAACAATGTATTCACGGTATATATTAGGTTGTTACCAAAATAATGGCCGCTTGAAGTGTTGTATTTTGAAAAGCCATTTTAACATAGTATTCACGGTATATACTAGGTTGTCACAAAAATAAGATATTGAGATAAGTAGGTAGAGGACGGTCATGTAATCTTGTCATCGAACAACTGCAAGCAGTTGTTGAGCAAAACCCATGTCAAAATGTCATAAAAATGTCTCAGACGCTTTGTGTCAATCTCACGCCATTTGCAGAGTATTGGCAAAGCGAAAATGCTCGATAAATGGGTTTCTGATGATCTCAATGAAAAACAGAAACGCAGGAGTTTTGATGTGTGCTCGATGCTCTATCTGCGTAACACCAATGGTTTTTTCCTTGACCGAACAATCACTCGTGATATAATATTTAATGTGTGCTATTTAATAAATTTTATATTATTTTTAGACATGAATATTCTTGAAGCATAGACGCCTTAAATTATGAACATGACAAAATATGATTTAAGTTTATTTTTTTGCATTAGTTCAAATTTGATAAGAGTGTCTCTCAAACTACTGTCAATATCAACAGAGCATGGGGGAGAGATAGGTCCACACGTGATTGCACAGTACGAAGGTGGTTCCAGAAATTCTGTTTTGGTGATGATATCCTTGAAGTAGAAGGAGGTAGTGTTGACAACGAACACTTACAAATAACACTTGTTAAGCAAAAACCACATCAAAGTGTTAGAAAAATGTCTCAGACGCCTGGTATCAGCACTACGACAATCTCACGCCATGTGCAGATTATTAGCAAGGTGAAAAAGCTCGATAAATGAGTTCCTAACGATCTTAATGAAAATAAAAAAAACTTAGGCGTTTTGAAGTGTCTGATGCTCTTTCTGCGTAACGATCCCTTTCTTGACCGAATAATCAATTGTGATGAAAAAAGTGGGCCCTTTGTGATAACCATAAAGGATCAATTCAATGGCTTGTCCGTGATGAGTCCCCCAAACATTTCCCAAAGCCAAAGTTACATCAGCAAGCGATTATGGTGACTAGTGGTTTGTAATTGGTATTGATAATACTTTCACGGCTTCTGCTCCGATGAACTTAGATCACTGGTGCCCCCTAAATACGAATTTGCACGAGATACTAGATTAGCAACTAGATTCCACCCTTTTACAGTGAAACCGATAAAATGCAGCCGTAACTTCTACTCCAACAGTTTCTTTCCTCGCACTTCCCGACTGTGGAATTCTCTTCCAAACGATTGCTTCCCCGACAGCTACAATCTCCAGGAGTTTAAATGTAAGGTCAATACACACCTCCTAACACACTAACCTGCTCCCATTCTATCAAGCACTCTTCCCATCTGCCCGACCCTCATCCTCGCTATCCTTACTCATCTATCACCTTTCTCCTGACATTCCCTATGTCTATCCACTCCTTCTCTTTACCTTCCCCTATGTAGCCCCATGCGCAATAGTGGCAGTGGAATGCCTTCCTTGGGGTGAGATGATTAAAAAAAAATTATCTACTTTAGCTTTTTAGAAGTCAATGAAAGCATTAATGAAGAGCTTTACTACAATCAAATAGCTGAAATGCATGCATGTCTGCAAGAAAAATGAGACCTGCATTAGTGAATCGATGTAGTTCAAGTCTGCTCCACTATAATATGAGGGCCACATTTTGCAAAAACTCACAAACTTTGGATACAAGAGTTTACCACACCCTCCATATTCTCCTAATCTTTTACCCACTGATTATCAGTTTTTAAGCGTTTAAGCACATTTTAAATGGTAAACCTTAGTTCCAAATAAGAGTTGGAATCAGCCTTCAAAGATTTCGTTGCATTACAGTTAATAACTTTTTATCAACGAGAAATAAATAATCTCGTCGATCGATTGCATAGGTGCATAGATGCTCAAAGTACGTATTTTGACTAATTTCAACATTTCAAAAGTCCTCCGATCTCATCGGCTTATTTGCGCTATATAATCTTACTGTACACCAAGACATAAACACACAAGACATAGGGCTATACAGAGACGACGGTCTCATGCTAGTACAAAATTCCACACACTTTAAAACAGATAAAATAAGAAAACCTCTCCACAGAGAATTTAAACGTTTAAACCTAAAAGTAATAGTCAACACAAATTTAACAGTAGTAAACTTCCGCGATGTAACACTTGATTTAGTTAAAAATAATTACCAACCATACATAAAACCCAATGAATACCCACTATACATCCACACAAAGTCAAATCAACCCCCAATTATAATCAAACATTTACCCTAGTCCATAGAATATAGAATTAGTAAAAACTCGTCCAGTGAAGAATTATTTAACAAACACAAAAAGTCTTTACAATAAGTCCCTAAAAATGGCTACAAAAACCAAGTCATCCAGTATATAACAAACTATAACCATAACAAGAAAAATAGAAATAGAAAAATCATTTGGTACACACCTCCTTTCAAACAAATGATAAACACAAAATTAGGACAGAAGTTCCTCAATGTAATTAAAAAACACTTACCCACCAATAACCTTCTTAGTAAAATCATCAAAAAAATACACTTAAACTAAGTTATAGTTGCACAAACAACGTAGAAAAAATCATAACAAACCATAACAAATATATCCTAAATCATCACGTAGATCAAAATAAAATTAACTACCAAAATAATAAAGAAGACAACAATAAAAACCTGTGTAATTGTAGAAACCCAGACAACCGCCCACTACAGAATAAATGTAAAATAAACTCAATAATCTATCAATGCAACATAACATCAATTGAAAATCCCACTATAAATAAAGTGTATATCAGATCAACTAAGAACAATTTTAAGCAGCACTGGTACATGCACTTAACTTCATTCAAAAACAACTTATACCGAAACCAAACATCCCTTTCTGCATACTTTTGAAAGCTAAAGGACTCAAAACAGAAACCCAAAGTAAAATGGAAAATCCTAGAAAAAACTAGATCTTGCAACTCGCTTACCGACATCTGCCCTTTATGTTTAAGTGAAAAGCTACACAGTCTAAAGTACCCCAAAAGTAGCGAACTATTAAACCGTAGAGTCGAATTAGCAGTATCATGCAACATCGCAAATATTTCTCGTTAAAATTTAAATAACCAAAAAAACACCTCATCCACACGACCCCCACCAAAATGCAATAAATTCACATAATCAACCATCTAAATACACAGAACAAAAAACTTAGAAATAAAAAAAAAATAAATCCCACAAAACACCAACAGCAATTCCATCGACCTGTAAATACTAGTAAAATAAAAACTATCGGCACTGCAAAAAACAAAAAACAAAAAACAAAACAAAACAAAAATAACATATATCCCAATATACAATAACCTGAACTAAACGAAAAAGCAACCTGCCCAAAACTAAGCTACCCCACACCCTTCACTTAACCCAATAGCAGCACCTCTAGTACCATGAACGGATGACTAGACCATGCTAAACTGACACCTCACATTTATTTACATCATTCTCATTAACAGCGACGCCACTTCCACCACTTCCAGACAAAATAAGTAAGGACCCTGTCTTAAACTAAGCCACCTCTCCTAACCCGTATCTCTAAGATTCTAGGCCAAAAGAATCAGAATAAGCTCCCAACCCCACTTTCACTTAAACATCATATCACTACAAATAAACCGTTTTCACCATTTAATTTTCATTTCAACTTCTTCACCCGATGAGAAGCGTGCATAGCAGCTTCGAAACGCGAAAATATTTTGTGTAGTGATACTATGAATTTATAAAACATTGTAACAACTAGTACTATATATATATATATATATATATATATATATATTCAAATGTGTTAAAACATTCTTTACCAATAGAAGCCCCCCAAAATCATCCATACACAGGAAAATAAAATGGGGTGGGATTAACAATTTTTGAATGTAAGGAAGTAAGAAGGGGAAAGCAGACAGATACCTCTGTCGTTTATTAGAAGACTCACCCCTCCACCATACAAAGGCCAAGAGTTTAACATTTAAAATTTAGCCATGTCATAGGGATAGAAGTGATAGGGGGAACAGAAAAGAAAGAAAAGGGGAAGGGCTGGCTGATTGGGAAGTAAGCTATAAAACATTTTCTTTTAGAAACAAAAGAAAACTGCTGACTGACATCAATGTTGAAAAAAAAATAAAATAAAAGCGATTAAAAATTTTACCAAAGAGATTTTAGTTTGTATATATATATATATATATATATATATATATATCGGATTAAAAGTTTTATTATTGGAATTTATTATAAAAATATTTTTTCATCGTTACACATGATATGTGGTGTTTCGCTGCTATCTATACTACCTTATCACTTGTTATGCAGCGGCGAAAAATTACATATTCCATTAATGAAAGTATTACTACAAAGTACGCGACAAAGACTTTATAGAAATGCTCAGCAACCTAGACAAGTTTGAGAAAGACATTAGAGCAATCCAAAACCTTTACTGGTAGCAAATCGCCTGCATACGAAGAGTATACAAATTTTGCAAATATAGAAGGATACAAATGAGTGTATGACAAGGATGTGCTTTTTCAATGGATCCATTCAACTTATACAGCGAAACACTTCCGAGATCCCTAGAAATCATTCCCGGATTCGACATCGGCGGCCACAATTTGAACAATGTAAGATACACAGATGATAAAGTGTTACGAATAGACACGGACAGGAAACTACAGGACCTTCTGAAGAAGTCAGCTGAAGAGAGCGAAAAAAAGGACTACAGATAAACTGAATTCATGGTCATCAGTAAAATGAAGCAAGATACAAACCCTATGTCATCCAACCATTAACTAAAAAACAAAGTAAAAACGCACACCCGCAAAATCGGATTCAAACGACTAAAAACATTTTGGAAAAGCCTAGACCAAGGCAAATTTCACAAGTCAGTGTGAAAAGTAAATTTTCACACTAGCTAAATGGGATTCAAACGACTAAAACCATTTTGAAAAAACCAGACCAAGACACATTTCACAAATCAGTGTAAAAAGTAAAATTATGGATCATGATCAGATAAGAAATAGAAAATTAATATATATTTTTTTCACACCTAAACAAGAAAATGTTTACTGGAACCGGTCACATAAGAAATTTCACTACTTAAACTATGTTTTGTGACTGGTCAAAACAGTCAGAAAGGCGCAGATAGAAGAGAAGCCAAACAGACAGACAGGTCCGTCACTGACTCAACCAATACAAAAGAAAAGAAGGAAATGAAAACAACAACAGCAAGATATCTGCAACGCCCCATAAAAACTTTTACATATCTCGCCGGCCAGAAAGGGGGAAGAAACACAGGCTTTATTAGTTAAGTAAACTGTTTAATTTTTTTTACACAAACGCATTCTGCTACTTACTACTATTTCTATTTGACCCTTTTCCCTCTCTTCGGTAATTTCTCACTCACACTCGCTTCTTCACCTTAAAGTGATCGACCCTTTCCTTTTCTACCTACTTATCGGCGGATACAAAAATAAAAAATAAACAGACGTTACTCTACTACTCTGTTGAATTACAAACAGCGAAACACAGACACTTTTTGTTCAACCCACATTAGCTTAAACCTAAAAGACATTTTTCTATCAACCAAAATATACAAAAAAAAACAAACAAACAAAAAGAAAAACAAAAACAAAACAAAACAAATTGTTTATTCTGTATATATGTTTGTTAAATATACTATTATCTAATTTTTGCAGACATTTCTCATTGCGTTATCTTTTCTTGAAATTTGTATTGTATTTTTGTGGACAGAATCCCCGCATTAAATTCTCCTTTTTAATCCGGGTGTTCTGTACCACAAAACACAATACAAATTTCAAGAAAAAACAACGCAGTAAGAAATGCATGTATAAAATTAGAGAATACTATGAGTCCAAAATACTAACTATAGGCGGGGAATACTAAAATCAAGCTGACACAGAAATTTCAGTACCTTGGAACCTTTTAACAGAGGACGGAAAATGGTTAAGGATACATTCCAGAAGCTGAGTAGAGTATTAAGAGACTGTAAAATTTCGCTAGAAACAAAGAAGAAAGTACTGGATTGCTATGTGATGTCAGTTCTTCAATATAGCAGTGAATGCTGGACGATCTCATCAAAGATGAAGGAGAAATTTGAAGCAACCGAAATGTGGTTCTACAGAAGGATATTGTTGTGGAGTAGTTATCGCACTGAAGGTTATAATCGTGCTTATGTGGGTTGCTAATCGACTTAACGCACCCAAAATATTAGAAACATGGTAATCTTCCACTGGAAGCTGACTCCTTAGTATTCGGCTCACTGCCGACTAATATCAACTGCCTTAGACAAACTATGTCAAAACTGGAACTAGCTAATAGTTCAACTGAACTCCAATAGAACTCTAAAGAACTCTCAAGAACTTTTAAGAACTTCCTGTTAACTCTTATTAATATAGGAGGGAGAGTCCATTATCTGAGGAAGAGCTGTGTTTCACCATAACAGATACATAAATAGAAAGAGAGAAAAAGAACGTCTCCATTTGTTGAGAGCAATGATTTAGCAGATACGTTATCACTAAGGAAGTCAATTATAAAGTGTTACTAGTATATGAGTTAGCATTTTAATAGTCGTTTCACCCCGACCAAGGCAGCACAGGGAGGAGAGGAAGAAGGAAAACCTTACAGGTAATGATGTAGAAAATGTAAGAGAGAATTGGGAGTCAAAAAAGAGAGAGAGGGGGGGAGAGAGAGAGGGAGAGAGAGAGTGAGAGATAGGGAAGGGACACTGTTGTGGAATAGTTTTCGCACTAAAGGTAATAATCGTGCTATGTCAGTTGCTAATCGACTTAACGCACCCAAAATGTTAGAAACTTGGTAATCTTCCACTGTAAGCTGCCACCTTAGTATTCGGCTAACTGCTGACTAATATCAACTGCCTTAGTTCAACTATGTCCAAACTGGAACTAATGGTTCTACTGAACACCAATAGAACTCTAAAGAACTCTATAGAACTTTTAAGAACTCCTAAGAACTTCCCAAGAACTTCTCGAGTTAACTTTCTGTTAACTCTTATTAATATAAGAGGTAGAGTTCATTATCTGAGGAATAGGTGTGTTTCACTATAACAGATACTAAGGATGCCATGGACCGAGCATATGAGCCACGATGAGGTTTTGGAGAAAACAGAAGCGAAAAAGAAAATTAATACTTATCAACAGAAAAAGACAGCTGAAGTTCCAGGGGCAGGTAATGATGAAGGAGAGCTTGGAGAATCTGATACTCACAGGTCAGATAGAGAAAAAATGAGACAGGGAAAAGCAGTGCGTGACATACTGGGGGCACTTGAGCAGGCTTTTGGTGGGGTAACAACAGAAATGGTGCTAAGAGCCACTAGGGATAGAAAGATGTGGAAGGCCATGATCGCCTACGTCCTGAAGGGACATGGCTCATAGAAGAAGATATATACCAGTGTTTGTTTCTCATTTGGATCACGTAGTTTTCATTCTTCCTCATTAATGTTCCGGGATATCACGTCTAACTTCCTCGCGGTTTGCACAGTAAGCGGACTCCGCAACACATGAGTTGTTGCCACTCCCAGGCTGATGTCATTAACTGGCTGTCATGTGTCACCCGAGAAATAGTCCTACAAAAAAGGGAAATAATAGCTCTTTAACTCCTTACAGTTTGCTAACCATTGTCAGGCGGACTCATATTTACTCTGCTTTCTCCAGTATGGTACAGAGACATAAGGGTAAACGACCCAGTGCGTATCATGGTCTGCATTTCCGAATTAATTTTCTTTCAGCGCTCTGAAGGAAGGGAATTTATGTTTGTAGATAACCTGACCACAACAACAAATTGCAAAGAAAGAATGGACGCTAACGAATTAACGGGCATTGACCTATAGTAGCCATTCAACTTTTATTTACTTTTACACCACCAACTATTCCCGATTCTATCTACACACCCAAAGCAACTATTGCCACTCCCTTTTTTTCCTTGAATATATGGAGGAAAAAGAACCACAGTCTGATTTGTTGCGTCTAATCTATTGTCGAAATACAATTATCACCGACTCGATTTCAGATCGATAGATTTTGCATAAATGGTAAATCCTACGTCTGATTTCCTTCCTTGCTATCTCTGTCGAAGATGAAGCAAACGAAATTTCAGAAAAAGACATGAAAGACGCTGGAATTAGAGAAGATGAACATGAAGGGTGTTTACCGTGCAAGATCACAGGGTCCGTTGCCTTTGTACGTAATTGATTTGTTTTCAAGTCAATCATTAATCGAGCCTTATTGAGTCTTCCATTATGAAGTCAGCTGCAATTTCCAGGCATAGAGACAACTCCATGCGTCACGTTGATCCAAGAACAATTTGTCAAAAATATAAATGTCGATTTACAGTAAGAATCGTTTGCATTTGTTAGGGGCTTGTTAACCACAACTCTACAGAAAGATGATCGGACAGTTAATAAATTATCTGTCACAAAACTACAAGCAAGGAGAACATTGTAAGTATTAATTATCTACTCGGATAGCTTGGTAAGCAAATTCTTTCGACGCAGTCTCATATATTTTCTTTAGTTTCTGTTTTACAGTGTAAGTATATATACTGAAGAGAGTCATCTTTAGACTCGGTAAACGTGTAACCTCACAAATACCATTATGGACACAATGTATCATACAAGAAGCAAGTAATATTAATAATAATAATAACAATAAATCTACACTTTAAACAAAACGTTCTCAGCTTCTCGCACTTTATATATATATATATATATATATATATATATATATATATATATATATATAATATAAAGTGCGAGAAGCTGAGAATATATATACGCATCGCTCATTCAATAATGAATTCGATCACTCTAGCTATTGGGCGTGTATAATGATATGCTCGCTAAAAAATCTGCCTTCTTTTACCGGACGCTCGTGGGCCAGGAGTAGAATCGCCGACTAACACCAATTCGGTCGGGTTTCAATCCTGGGTTAGAAAGCGATCGGAGTCTAACCGTACTGATAAGCTGTGATCCAGCGAAACAGATCTGTCTGCGGATGACTATAGTGTATATATATATTAAAATCTGTGTATTTAAGCAGTAATTTTTTTAAACATGTCAGATTGTATAAATTGCAAACATTATGGTTGCATATTTTAAATAGAATCCTTTCGTACACACGGATAATCTTTAGCGTATTACAATCAAAAGATGTCAGAAATGAGCTGTAACGTTGACAAGCGTAATGTACATTAATTTCTCAAGGTACCCAAGTACTTTCAATCTCTTTCCGAGATCATCTTCAGGGGTGTGAGTTGTTGCAACAAAAAATAACCACAAAACTGTGTTGCTAAAAGTTACTGTAAATTTTTTCTGCTTCAAATATAACGGATGACAAATTGTTTAGCGTTCATTCGAACGTGAAAATTATACAGGATATAATTTGTTCACGTGTTTTAATGTCATGGTCGTGTACGTGTTAAAGCATGAATAACTGTTCTTTTTACAAACATTTTAGAACATTACTACAGCATTCATAGCTGATTCTATTGATTGACGGCTCAAGTGTTTTAATGAATATTGCTTCGAGAATCTGTAGTTTGCTTCGGTTGTTTTCTTGGTTTAGGATAGTTGTTTTTTTTTTTTTTTTTTTTTAATCATCTCACCCCAAGCAAGGCATTCCACTGCCACTATTGTGCATGGGGCTACATAGGGGAAGGTAAAGAGAAGGAGTGGTTAGACATAGGGAATGTCAGGAGGAAGGTGACAGATGAGTAAGGATAGCGAGGATGAGGGTTGGGCAGATGGGAAGAGTGTTTGATAGAATGGGAGCAGGTTAGTGTGTTAGGAGGTGTCTATTGACCTTACATTTAAACTCCTGGAGATTGTAGTTGTATTATCGATCATTATTTTTTATATTGTGAATGTAGACAGGAATGTTGTTGTAGACGTCTAGAAATGTTTGCAATTTATTTAATCTAACACACACACACACACACACACACACACACACACATATATATATATATATGTATATAATATTATTAACTATAGTAATTACAATACTAATAGTAACAGAACTAATAGTAAGAGAACTAACTCTGCCAAAACTAGTATTAATTAAGCTATAATTTAAATCGTCTTGAACAACCCACCGAGGACGTGAACTCGGAGTGAAAAGAAGGTGACCTACAAAAAAGAAACAAAAGAAGTATATGCACCAAAAGTCAAGTACTCGTAAGAAAGAATAAAACACAAGCCTGTTTACCCTAAAGAACCGTAGGGTGAAATCTAGGTAAGTTTATTGGCCCGTGCTTAGATTTTATATATATATATATTGGATCAGAAAATCTTTCTCGTCAGAATTCATCTTGCACATTTATAAATCTACTATTTCTTCGTGTATTGAAGACTGTTGCCATATCTGATCGGATGCTCCTGCTATTCATCTCGAGGTTCTCAAGAAAATCCATGATTTCACATTAAGAGACTACCTGAACCAAACCTTTCCCCAACATTGGTTCGGAAGGAGGAGCAGCATTGAATGACCGCAACGTTCACTTGACATAACAGAAAGGTATTTTTTTCTTTCACTGTGTAGTAAATAAGTTTTATAAGAGAAATCCCCACACTGTTAATGAATTAAAGGATTACATCTCAGAAGTATTTACTGAAATTGGTGCAGATCAAGATTCGTGTCGGGCCCTGTGTCATAGTGTTCTGGCGAGGTTACAGCAATGTTGCAAGGTTGAAGGACATTTTGATCACTTAAGAGATTAAACTGCGCTAAAAATAAAAGGTAAGTCCTAAGCAAATTTACGTACACAGTTTTGAATACATATGGCCAACAAATATAAATATAAATGTAATTAAGTTTTAAAAAGTTAAGTCCATTCCTACTAAATACAAGCCCTCCTTATGGTCCATCTTATATGCATACGTATACAATAATTTATTAACCGTATCTTAGATGTGGCATAAGGTCAAAAGTGAGGAGTGATTTCACTTCTCAGTCGTAATTGATCTTGCAAGATAAGCTTGCGAACATTACACCATAGGGGAGTGTCCTAACGATTTATTAATGATTACTTATTTGTGAGACATGGCAGAATGTATGAAACACCCAGTGAGGATCTAACTCACTACCAATCGTGATTGATCTTGTAAGGCAAACGTGCTAAGTACACATATGTATAAACAATCTGAAGAGTGACCGAAAAGCATGAAAGAACTGTTCATGTTAACGAATGAAAAAAACTGTTCTTTTTACAAAAGAGGCAATATTCATTAAAAAAACTTAATCTTGTAATCGCAGCATCAAAAGATAAATTTTATTAATCTCATAATGTTTGAATGAATTTAGTGTACAACATTTATACATTTTTCTTCACATAATTACATTCCTTAAATTTTTAAATTACCTAATGTATTTCTATGGCTTTTTAAAATGTTTGCAACTCTAAATGTTCCATATTATCAGATAATTCACGCCTCCACGTGATCACATATTTTCCCGCTTGCACATGATCACATTATTACTCCCCTTGAATTAAAAAAAACTTCTTAACGTTTATTTAGTTCTTCAAAATGTCATAACTCGATGTAGTGGTTCCATTTGAGATCAGAAGAGAGGGTAAGGCCGAGGAGGCGCAGTGTATTGCTCTCAGGGAGAATCACTTGGTCCATGCTTATGGGAGGCAGGAGAGGTTGCCTGTGATGATTGACTGACAACAGCTTGGTCTTAGACGCATTGAAATTGACAAGCCACTTCTTGCCCCAATTCACCACAGAATGTAGATTCCGTTCAAGGTCAGCAGCAATTGTCCGCCACGACGGGTTTCTTACTGATGCGGGATTAAATTTTGGTGTCATCTGCGTAGATGCCGACTTGGCACTTGATCTCATCTGGGAGGTCGTTGATGAAAATAAGGAAGAGCGTCGGGCCCAGGATAGAGCCCTCTGGGATACCAGCATTTGTGCTGTAGGATGAAGAGGCATGCCCATTCAAAACGACCTTCATTTTGCGGTTATTTAAAAAAAGATTGGATTAGATCAAGCAAGCGTCAGTTAATACCGTAACCCCGTAGCTTGCATAGAAGGCCAGAATGCCAAACCCTGTCAAAAGCCTTGGAGATGTCCAGAGCAACAGCACGAGCCTCGCCTGACTCATCAAGGGCCTGGTACAGCTTCTTAAAAAAGCATAATATTACTACACAAAAAACATGTTTTAGAACAATCCTGTTTTTCTTCAGGGAATATGTTAAAATAAATGGTGAAAATGATTTATTTATATAAGATGAATTCATGGTTTTTAGAAAATTAGGGAGTGGTAGTTGGAGAAAATGCTTTAGGTGTGTCAATAATGTTCAATAAAAATGAGAATTATGTCATCATGGAGATTTAATATTTGGGTTATGAAAGTGGGCTGGATCGGCTGGATCTAGTCATGTCACCTATTAATTTTGTCTGGATAAGATACATAGTAGGACCTTAGATTTTTGAAAATGGGTGGAGGAGGTTTGATTTTAGTTTCTTTTAATTTAATAATAGATTTTTTTACTACTAACTATGAGTAAAGGAGCCTAAATTTTAGGTCAGAATTAGGATTAAATAATTATGGTATACTTAGTTATATTCTATTAAGGAAATTAAGTATTGTGTGAATCATTTATTTTAGTAAAATAATTTTAATTTTTTTAATTGTTAGAGTATAAGTTATAAATGAAACATTGTAATTGATTAAATTTAAAAAAAATGTCTGAGTAAGGTACATAGTGAGATCACACAATACTTTAATAGGTAAATAATTTCTAACAGCAAGTTAGATTTTTTTTAATTCTTCATAAAAGTAAAAAGGACTAGAAGGGGTTAGGGGAGGGTATGTCTTCTAATATGAGACATAGGTATCTGTCTGCTTTTCCCTTCTTAGTTCCTTACATTCAAAAATTGTTAATCCCACCCCATTTTATTTTCCTGTGTAAGGATGATTTATTTGGGCTTCTACCGATTAAAATCTTTTAACACATTTGAATTTGAGTAAATAAAATTTTCGTTTCGCCGTTGCTGAAGATGCGAGGATTTTCACGTAGGAATGGCTACCCAACGGATTTAAATATCGAAATTCTTGTTTTATTTTACACACACACACACACACACACACACACACACACACACACACACACACACACACACACACACACATATATATATATATATATAAATATATATATAATTCCAGGTCAAGAGGACACAACGTTTTTTATTTTGAGTGCTCTGGCATTTATTTTATTATGAACAGTGCTCAATATAATGAATATTATAGAGCTTATTATAATTATATAGTGATGAATTAATTGTACATTGCGACACGGAAATTTCTATGTTTAGAGATCGATTCTCATCATCAGGCAATGTTTGATGTTGGTTGTGCAGATGATTTAAATCATCTGCACAACCAACATCAAACATTGCCTGATGATGAGAATCGATCTCTAAACATAGAAATTTCCGTGTCGCAATGTACAATTAATTCATAACTACATAATTATGCACATATATATATATATATGGAGAGCGATGGATAAATATTGTGCGTGTATGTATTGGTGTGTCGAGTCACGCCGGGTATCACTGTTAATATATATATATATATATATATATATATATATATATATCGGAGTCTAACCGTACTGATGAGCTGTGATACAGCGAAACAGATCTGTCTGCGGATGACTATTTACGCTCTCACACCCTGAATGAGCACTCTGGAAGAATGGTAGACTTTGAAAAACAGTAGCTACTCTGGCTTGTACGCATCGCTCATTCAGTAATAGATTAGAGCGCTCTGGCTATTGGATATAATGACAATATACACGCTAAAAGTCTGCGTTCTTCTAACGAACGCCTATAGCCCAGAGGTAGAATCGCCGACTGTCGCCAATTCGGTCGGATTTAAATCCTGGGTTAAAAGCAATCGGAGTCTAACCGTACTGATGAGCTGTGATACAGCGAAACAGATCTGTCTGCAGATGACTATATATATATATATATATATATATATATATATATATATATATATATATATATATAAAAGAAGCATTTGACATTTTAATTTCGCGCATGCGCATTGTTCTTAATTTGTCGTCTGCATAGTTCAGTCAATAGGACATGGCCTATGAAAGAAAGAACATCATAACGCAATTCAGTTCACCAGATATTTAGAATTGCTGTATCTTTTGACATTCACACCGGAAGATCTCATACGATAATTTCAGAGTGTTTGGGTGTCAATCTGAGGTGAGTGCAAAGGATTCGAAAAGAGTTGGATGGCTCTAATGAGGATTATAAAGGGACTTGCAGTAATCACTAATTATAGCGACCTTAATCTTTCCACAAAAACTCAGACTAAACATGGAAAGTATACATTAAGTAGCTTGAGCAGATCTTGAAACCCGGAGTTAAGAGGATGGCTGTTGGAAAGACCTATGTCTGGCAATTATAACCTGCAATATGTCAGATAAGCAAGAGAACTTACTCATGGATATCAAACAATCTCCTTGACTACATCATCTCTCAACTATGACCACCTAACTTCAACCCCCCTTAATAATTATGTGCTGGGCGTAGTTGATTGTGTGATTAACAAAACTCTGAAAGCAAGTATTATGGCAGTATTCACCAAACCAACAAAAGAAAGCACCCAGACAAAATGCAGAAGATTCTGAAGTTGGTTGGGGGCTGCGGTTGAAGCAAATGGTGTTATTATTGAATAAATGTACACTTAAGTATTTCAAGATAATTTTGTATAATCTTTTAACTGTACCTATGAAAATAAGATATGAGCGTTATTTTCGCGTCATTCAGACAACAATTTATCTATCGCACAATAAAAAAAAAACGAGGATTCTATCTCTTTTGCTATGCACCAAGCTTATTTGTATGCGTATGTACTTGCTTAGAATACTTAAGGACAGTAAAAAACTATTTACCCGGAGAAATCATATACAAACAAAGCCCCTTTAAAAATATATCCTTATTAATAGTGTTACATACGACATACGTGTTAATATGGTGGCTGGATCACCGAGGAGTATGGTAGATGACACTGTGTTTCCTAGCCAAGTTGCGAATATATATATATATATATATATATATATATATATATATATATATATAGTGTATCGAGGCAGCAGATAATTTTCTAAACGTATACTGTTAAATATAAGAGACAATGAATGTCTATTGTGTTTAATCAAGAGCCGTTCTAAACATCGTAATTTGGCTTAAATTTCAGGTGAAAATAAAGACAAAAATTCTCCAAGATTTGGATAATTTTTTATTAAGTTGGTTCTAAGCTTTCGACTCACATGAGCCATATTCAGAAAGCTTACAAAGACGTTAATATAAAAACATCCACCATCAGCGACGATTTTATCTTGTGTTGACATTTTTGAAAACTAAGCAACGATAACAGTTACCAAAAATAGCAAATGCAGTTCGTAAATTTGTAATGCGGTTCTATGACGTCACACCGCGTGAGAGCTCGAAATGTTAACAGAACCATATATTTAAATGCAATGTAATGTGTTATGACCAGATTTAAACGTGATTTTATTAAGTGTGGGTTGTTTGGATTTAATGTAGATGACCTCCAATATCTGAAGTTTCTTTTTACTGTGTTTATGAGTTAGGAGTATTGTATTGTTGACTAAAATCTGTCTGATATTACCTATATATATATATATATATGCATATTCTTCAGGATTCTTTCACTTTTGCTAAATCAATATATGCATACCTATATATACATATATATATATATATATATATATTATCACAAAAAATTTGAATTCTACATACATTCTATAGGTATTTTAGCAAGAAAAATCTCGAATCTTCAGCAACGATAAAAATATCTGGATTTGGGGATTTTACCTATATGCTTTACCTTTTTTTTAAAATTAATATATATATATATATATATATATATATATATATATCCCTCATGTCACGATTGGGGGGTGTGAATAGTTTTTCTTACTTCTTAATGTAAAAAAGTCAATAGTAGGTCTATCAATGTTGCAATTTTAGACGGTATATCGATATAAATATTTTGCTGTCATTTTTACGACACATGACCACTCGTACATATTATAACATTAACCCAAAGGAGTTATCAAGTAAGTTGGACATACCGTTTGCCCTCAAAAAATCCCTATTGGCATCCAGAACCTTTACCAACATACCTCCAGCTACGAAATGCCCTGGGGTAATAAAAAAACAAAACAAAAAAAAAAGCACGCATCTTGGCTGCAAAGAAATCTGTGATTGCCTGCCAAAAATCTGTCTAATCTGCGAAGGATTTCCCACGAAGGTTGTTGCCCCGGGAAGGGAAAGCGTGTTAATATGTTGGCTCAAACTCGGGTAAGGTGGATGGCACAGCGAAGTCGACGTATCTTTGGCCAACCTCGTCATGAAAGTACAGTAGTACCTTGCTATTAAATAATGGTGGTTTGTGCTTCGATGCCTGCTACACACGTGATATCTGCTTCAAGTACAGGACCGTAGTAATGTTTTGGTCCGTTGTTATCAGCTCAGAGTGCACCAAATATCGACTAGTCTATCAGATATAGAGCATGATCTTGCGTGGTGTAGAGGTGGTTCTTTAGTGCGCTCCCTTCTGACAATTAATGTCTGGCATGCTTCAGAGTGTCATACATTTTTTGTTACTGGTGAGAAATCGATCCAACATGAGTATGTTGCGCTACCGAGACAGAAACAAGAAACAAGCTTTGTTGCTTGTTGGCTTCCGAAAGTGTATGGGGTACCCAATTGCTTAACTTGTACGCCTTCCCTATTGGGTTCAAGTGGAGACTGACTGTTTCATAAAAAAAATGGAAGCATTTGGCAAGCTCACTACAGGTTTGGCTGTGACCTTCCTCTATGGCTGTTCCAGGCCTCATCATTAAGGACCTGTGACCAGCCATTGTGAGGTTTATGACAAGGAGACGTATCTCCCGGCTTGAACTTCTGGAACCAAGGACTTGCAGTATGTTTACCCACAGCATTATACTCAAAGGCTTGGCATATTTGGCGACTTGCTGCAACTGTGGACAAGCCCACATTAAAGTCATAAAGCAGACATTCTCACCTGGTTTCCTCGCCATTGCACGCACTTTTCCTAATGTGGGTGCGCCAAGCACTTGCATTGGTCACGAACAATGTGCCTACTCTCAACTCCACCGCTTTCGCGGCACGTGACCTAATCATTTGCATATCAGATATCCCCCTCTTCTCACATGACATAAAAAACAGCATATATTTTTGGTTGTGTTATATTTAATCCATTGTGGTGCAGTGGATATCGACTCGGAATCACAAATCTGGGAACCTAGTTCGAATTCCAGTTGAATTCTTTGCATTCACTTACGCACAAATATCCTTGAGAAAGGTATTAATCCGTCTCTTCCCTTCAGTTATGAGCTAAATGATAGAATAGATTGGGTTCTATAGCCTTGGCTGGCAACCAGTCTACTGAAGAATGCAATAGCAACCTACTGTGGGATAATCTTCTGCCCAGTCAGTCATGTCTCTTTCGAGACATAGTCGCTCAAGCGTGTAACACGTATGGCAATTAACTGACTGACTGAATATATAATAGTTGGAAACATAATTAAAACTTCTATTGGGCATAAAGTGGGGGATCAGTTTTCTATTTTCAGAAAGTAATAAACTGATCCCCAACTGATTATACTTAAAATACCTATGTAATATAATCTATTTCTTACAAATATGAGTTAAATGCCAGAACAGATTGGGTTCTATAGATTTGTCTGTCAACCAGTTTAACGCAGAAAGCAAAGGCAACCCACTATTCAAAACAATTTACTCTATCTTAACAATATAAAAATGATTCAGTCAGTCAGTTAAGTGCCATGCGCGATACACGCTTGGGCGATCATGTCTCGAAAGAGACATGACTGACTGGGCTGAAGATTATCCCGCAGTAGGTTGCCTTTGTTTCTGCGGTAGACTTGTTGCCAACCAAGGTTTTGAACCCAATCTGTTCTGTTATTTGACTCATAGCTAGAGCGGGAAGAGATGTATTATATTGTTTAATACTTTTAGTGGGGGTTCAGTTTATTACTTAATAACAATAGAAAACCGATCCCCCACTTTACGACCGGTAGAAGCCTTAATCATGATTCCAACTATTATATATTCAGTTAGTCAGTTAAGTGTCATACGTGATACACGCTTGGGCGATCATGTCTCGAAAGTGACATGACTGACTGGCAAAAGAAGATTATCCCGCAGTAGGTTGCCATTGCTTTCTGCGGTAGTTTGGTTGGCGACCAAGGCTATAGAACCCAATCTGTTCCGTTGTTTAACCCATAACTGGAAGGAAGAGCCGGATTCATACCTTTCCCAGGGGTATTTGCGCATAAGTGAATGCATGGAATTCAAACTCGGTTCCCTGATTTCTCGTTCCGAGCCGATATCCACTGCGCCACAGCGAAATTCCATAAAAATAACATATTGTTATTATATATCGCTGATCGCCAAGTGAATCCCTGTTGGTCCCGCTTGGTCAGGCGCATTATAGTTTTACACCCATCTAACTCGCTGTCATTTAGGCGAATGGCAGGCCCCATCCAGCGAGGTCATTGATGAGGCTTCAATTTTTATTCTATTGAGGTTTTACAGGACCACAATTATGCACTGGATACCTTGTATTGATCTCAAATCCGCATAAAATCAATCTCTCAAGAAATGTAAAAAATTTGAAAACCTAACGTTATTTTTTTTTTATTTCGGTTTATAAATACATATTGCATAATAAATTTATTTATTACATTTGCCTTGATAAAGTTTATCAGAGGACGAAAGGCATTGTAAAGAAGAATTTTTCCTTTTGCATTTAATCATACTGTATACAGATATTCGGGCTTTCATTTTCTTTCACGTATAACGATGACAGAAATTTTGAAAACCGCTTTTATTTCAACTAATCCACTAATCTGAATGTCAAGTTTAAATTGATTTGTATGCTATCTATCTATCTATCTATCTATCTATCTATCTATCTATCTATCTATCTATCTATCTATCTGTCTGTGCATATCTATCTATCTATCTATCTATCTATCTATCTATCTATCTATCATATTACCTTATATTGCTTTATTTATTTATACTACTACGTTAAGAAACACACACACACACACACACACACACACACACATATATATATATATAATCTTCGCTGTTTTCTTTCTTTCATAAAGTATCAAGCACCGCACACACTGACGTTCTATTCTTCTTTTTCTACCTCTTTTCTTTCTCTCATTCTCTCTAATTTCCATTTTTCAGTCTTACTTGTGCTCGTTTTTGTTATTCATCAATGCAGCTTTAGAAATGATGTGAACCATTGAATCATCCACCCCCCACCCGATTTCTTTCATTTCCGACCTTCTATTTTTAATTTCTATTTTACGTACAGAAGATGCAGAAAGCAACGGTGATTGCCTGCATCCTCTTCTAAAACGAGATCCGTTTTAATTAATTTCGACCACTGAATGACTCGAATCTGTCAGATTGTCGAGGCTGCCGTTTCACTGAACCAACCTGTGCGAAATTGAACGACAGTAAAAAAAAAAAAATCTACATTTACCAGTTAGCAAAAAAAAAAAAAAGATAGTGGAATATAAAATTAACAATTCTCCTCACCATCAATGGAGAGCTTAGAACAGTTATAAAAAAACTCATGCAAAGGGGCACCCCGAGGTGGTGTGATGGTTAGCAAGCTTAGGACCATTGCAATTGAGTAGTGAGTTCGATTCTCACTGGGTGCCCCATACTTTCGGCCTTGTGTCACATCTAAGCAGCGGTTAGAAAATCACCATCATGCAAAGAAAGTGGAAGTTGTTTTGTTTTTATGGCATTTTCTCTTTTCTTTCTTTTTTTTTTCAATTGGAGTAGACAGACTAAACTATCGCCCGGTTCACACTACACCCACGTCTATTGAACAGGTTAAGAGGCTCATCCCTTGTTTCCTGTTTAGGATGCGGTTTCCGGTTTTCTCGTTTTCAATCTTTTCACTCTTTTCTTTTTTTTCAATTGGAGTAGACAGACTAAACTATCGCCCGGTTCACACTCCACCCACGTCTATTGAACAGGTGAAGACGCTCATCCCTTGTTTCCTGTTTAGGATGCGGTTTCCGGCTTTCTCTTTTCCAATCTTTTTACTCTTTTCTTTTTTTCTTTTTTTGCTATTGGTGTAGATAGACTAAACTATCGCCCGGTTCACACTCCACCCACGTTTTGTTTTGTTTTTTTAGGGCAGGGTTCCCAAGTCCTACCCTGTTATTTAACCCATAACTAGAGGGAAGGGACATATTAATACCTTTCCCCAGGGTACCAGTGCTTAAATGAATGCAGGGTATTCAACTGGAATTCGAACTCGGCTCACCAATTTCTCTTTCCGAGCTGACATCCACTGCACCACAACGCACATCCGTCACTAAACGCTTACAGCACCTGGTATTCCCAAGCGGTCACCCATCTAAGTACTGACCAAGCTCAACTTCGGTGATCGAGCGAGAACCAGTGTATTCAACGTAATAGGCCGTAAGCCGGAAATGGAAGTATTAGTAGACCAAGCAAAAATCGAAACTCACTAAAAAACATCAAAATGCCTGCAAATGGAGAGAAAATGAACGAGTATTTCTACAGAGGGATGTGCGTTGTGGTGCATTGGATATCGGCTCGGAACGAGAAATCGGGGAGCCGAGTTCGAATTTCAGTTGAATTCATGGCATTCACTTACGCGAAAATACCCTTGGGAAAGGTATTAATCCGTCTCTTCCTTCCAGTTATGTGTTAAATAACAGGACAGATTGGGTTCTATAGCTTTGGTCGGCAACCAATCTACCGCAGAAAGCAATGGCAACCTACTGCGGGATAATCTTCTGCCCAGTCAGTGATGTCTCGAAAGAGACATGATCGCCCAAGCGTGTATCACGTATGGCACTTAACTGACTGATTTCTACAGAAATATAACAGGAATAAGACAAGAACGTGCCATCTTTACAACATGGTGATTCTAAAAAGTACAAAAATAATTTAATTATTGGTGAAAATACTAATATTAAGACAGATACAGTATGAGTTTCTCGATAAGTTAGTAACGGTAAGAAGGAAGAAAAGTCAAAGCAGAAATTGTAAGAAAACAAAATATTGGATCATTAGCAAGAGCAGTGTTTCCCAAACGGTGCAGTGCGCTTCATAGGTATGACGGAAGAGGGTAGCAGGTGAGGCGGAATGATTGAAAAACAATAAAAGATTTAGAAACAATTTTAAAAATTCATATATCAAAATAAATACTATTTCAAATTTTAAAATATTATTATGGATTACTTATAATTTCATGCAGGAGTCCCGGTATAAACAGTTATAAATCATTATTGACCGATTTTACCGTTGTGATATATTTTCATTATATCAAGTATTAAGAATATAATAGTCCGTAAACTGGAGGAGAGTGTTATCAACAATAATATTATGACTTTGAATCTGCAGTTATCTTCCTTTAAACTCCTGACTGTTTTTATTTATTTTTTTTAAACATTTATTTTTATCAAATGGAATTTGATGAGGCACAAGCCAGTTTTTAATTCCGAAAATGCGACCCAGACAGAAAAATCGCCCAATATGAGAGTATTGAAAAAGAATACTGAACAGCTTTGTGGTAGTAGTTCTCTTATATGACCGTCAATACTGGACAATCTCCTCACAGATGAACAAGAGACTCGAAGCAGTAGATAGGTGGTTCTACAGAAGGATGCTGAGAATGTCATGGACCGAACATATGAGTAACGATGAAGTTTTGGAGAAAATTAAATAAAATAGTACACTATAATCAAGAAGAGACAGTTGAACTTTCTGGTGCAAATATTGCTGAATGAGGGCTTGGGAAGTTATTAAGTACAAAAATTGTGAAAAGACATGAAAGCCCCGGAGTCAAAGGGCACATAGAAGTAAAAGAATAAATCAAGTTTATAAATCTTATTAATTGTTATAACAAGAGACGGAAATGTGGTACAGAAATCCAAAGATACATCGAAAAATGTCTTCAAAAAACCAAAAAATTGTTAATAAACATAGAGAATTAATTAGAAACAGAGAAATGAATGCTGATCTTCGAGATGATAAAATTCCTCCCACCCACCTGTGACAGCTAAACAATTTCTTCACAGATCGAGAGTAGAACTGAAGCAACAGAAGTGGGGTTCGACAAAAGGCTTCTGAGAATATCGTGGTTGTTCTCATGCTTGTGAGCAACAAAGAGGTTTTATGCAATATATACTAAGATATAGCCGAGAATTCTAGGTAATTAGGAAAGGAAGCTTAGAGAATTTGACGCTCACATGACATATTGAAGGTAAGACGTAGAGAGGGAAACGGCGTGTAAACCGCTTAACGAGCTTGTATAAATTAGCAACTTTTCTTTGTCTCGAAGTCACACTTGAGCTCTTGTTTCTTTTTTTAAACTTACATCGAACTATCTCTCCTGGTCCAAGAACTCTGTTACGGGGAAACACACCAACTCTCCAGATAATGGACTCTCCCTCTTTAATAAGAGTTAACAGAAAGTTAACTTGAGAAGTTTTTGGGAAGCTCTTAGGAGTTCTTAGAACTTCTAGAGAGTTCTTTAGAGTTCTATTGGAGTTCAGTAGAACTACTAGGCAGTTGATATTAGTCGGCAGTTAACCAAATAATGAGTCAGCTTACAGTGGAAGATTACCAAGTTTCTAACATTTGGGGTGCGTTAAGTCGATTAGCAACCAACATAGCACGATTATAACCTTCAGTGCGAAAACTACTCCACAACAGACTCGTAGTTTAAGGCTAGTCGAACCTAATTGTGAAACTTATCTTCAAAATCACTACAACCGCGGATATGGTTATTACATAAAAAACGGATTCCCATCAGAAGATTGATTATGTCCTCTCTATCACTCAGCATTCAAATTTTCAGTGACTAATATTCACCACAAAAATCGTTAGTCTAATCGGATAAAACCGATGAAGAAGGAAGATACTGCTAAGAGTCCTCCATCTACAAACTGATACAAGTCGTCGATTATATCACTAATCTTTCCGATAAGACTTCACGCAGACCCCATATATCTCTCCCTTACATCCCGTTCAGAAATAAAACATCCCGCTGAAGTATTGCCGTCTCTGGGGATTTCAAATAATTCACTGGTCAATGTTAAAGTCGATGCTAAACAAAAAGCATCACTTCTCGATCTATTTCTCACACCCTTTTCTGAAAAAATGTCCCGCTGAATTATTGCTTGCCTGGGCACTTCAAATAATTTACTGGTCAATGTTGAAACCAGATGAAAAGCATCCTTTAATGTGCCATTCCACGGGACAATTTTTCGGTATGTTAACTGCTTCAGATCCTATATGGTGGACCCGCCTTTCGCAGCATTCTTCATCTCTGAATGGATATTTTCTGTCATGGGATTATTTTTTACCCGAGAAAAAAATTACCTAGCTCCCCAGTTATGTAATCACTAGAAGAATCTTGTCAGTTATCAAGTTTCTTACTAACAGGTAAGTCCATTAAGGTAGTTGTTTATCGTCAGTTTTCCAAGGTTCATAAAATCTACCGTTCTTTCTACTTTACATTAATAGTCTGCGAGAGTGTAAACTCCTATCTTTTGTTAATATCCATGCAGAAAATACAACGGTAGGTTACTGCCCTTACCAAACTCTAGAACCTGGTAACTGATTTCCACCTTAAACAACTCTTTGGGTGAGAAGACTAGTGGTCACATTCTATGTTTCAAAAACCAACTTAGTAATTTAATAAATTTCCATTATCGGCGAGCAGACACTTAATTTTCGTCTAAGGTGTTTTCTCAAGGAGGCCTCTTCTCTTGAACACCTATCGGGCAAGGTCACAAATGAAATGCGTGCATAGGATCCATTGCTAAATATGCCCGAAAATAGTCGATTCCCTTTTTCGCTCACTTGTTTTTTACTCGAGAAAAAAAAAATGACCGAACAGCAAAATCTTGTTCACTCCTGAATATACTGCAGTTATAGCTCACCATCTGGAACTTTATCTGTGTGTGTGTCTGTGTGTGTCCATTACCTATAGACCCCGAAACGGCTGAACCGATTTCCTTGAAAATTTGCACAGTTGTACTATAAGCGTCTGCGAGTGTTCTTAGCTAGGTTTTGTGTCGAGGTATCTCCGATAAATATTGAAAATCGATAATCGAAAAAATCGGGTTACAGAAAGTGTGGTCCGATTTTAATCAAATTTGATACACTCATAGACAAAGATATAAGAAACGATATTCAGAAATTTCAAGGTTGCAGTTCTTACAATAGTGCAGTAAATATTTGTGGGTGTGTCTGTTTATCTGCCTGTATGTTTGTATTTTTTTCAGCAATTTTATTTTAGTTTTTGCTTCAGGTTTGGCTCTAAGCAGGTATATTTGTAGTTCTTAGTCTCAGCCATGATACCATTTACTCAGAGGACTTATTTAGCCTTCAAAATTCAGTTTACGACGAAAAAACTTATTTGATATCGATACCAGGAAATCAAAATTTGGCTTACATCCATTCATCTTTCTTTCAGTCTACGGTTTCACTTTAACTGGAAGCAACTATTGGTTTTAGTCTTTCGTGCCAACGTCCAAAGAGTCTGAGCTTCAGGACCATGGATTAGTTTTAAAGGTTTAATTACACCCGAGCAACGCCGGGCTATACTGCTAGTAACCAATAATATAGTAACTATCACAGAGAACGGTGGAGAAAACCCTTGCTGAATTCGAAACTCTCCGAGATTATTTCAAGAGAGTTCTTAAAAATGCCGCTTCTTTCATTCAAACTATCACTCCCAGTGTAGCATAGGCCACTGACGACATCTCACTATCACAGAGGCGTTGATATTTCTGTAACTTGTCTTTTTCATAAGTAGCTGTGAGATAGACTGGCTGACAACCAAGGCTACAGAACCCAATCTTTCCTGCTATTTAACTCATAGATGGAGGGAGAAGAGATAAATTAATACCTTTCTATACGGTGTAAATGAATGCGACGTATTCAAATGGAATTCGAACTCGGCTCTCCGATTTCTTATTCTGATATTCATGCATCACAACGAACACCCTCTTTCTTGTGGCTTAAAAAAACATTTGGTTACCTCGTCACCGACAAATTAGTATTATTCGAATTCGTAGCAGTAAGCAAATTTTATTTTCAGGGTTTGTAACTTATTCCTTTAGATCAGCGAAACCATCGTCCGCCCACCTCTAGACCCTTTTCATCTTTCTCTGTCTTTCGCGGGTAGGGGCCAATGTCTTATAGAGACGCGCCTAATGTACTCACAACCGCTTTTCTAACTACAATTGCGGCTCATATATTTTCTTTCAGAGTGACTTTATTTTTGTATTCAGGACTAGTCAATTGTTCTTATACTAAGTACATACTTAATAATTTTTTCTCATATAACTGGGACGTTAGCATCCCTGTAGGTAAAAAATGTAAACATACAAAGGGCGGAAGAACTCTCAAGGAGTCAACAGCCAGGTAACTAGAGATGGTGTCTCAATAAATCACCGTGGAGAAGGCAACGGGATACCAACCCATTATCTACTTCCCGATCAATCATGGTTATTTACGAAAAATGTATGAAAGCCAACAGCGTGAAGGGGGTTGCTTTTCAAGGAAACAACTCCTCGCTCGGTAAGGACCGGCATAGGCAACAGGTGCCACCTGACTCATCCGGCGACTGTTAGCACCAACGGCGTAAACGGGACATTATACTCCAAAATTTGTCCCACGCCCGGGAAAGAGCGACATGAGCAGCAGGTGTCCCTGGACCGTTACCCTGCGACTGTGCGCATCACAGAAAAAATTACTTTTGGAACATGGAACGTCAGGACACTCAACTGTGGACAACTAGAGAATGTCAAGCAGGAGATGGAGAGACTGAAGATCAATATTCTAGGCATATGCGAAACCAGATGGCCTAATAATGGAGATCTCAGGAGCGACACCCACAGGATAATTTATGCAGGAGACAAAATCAACGAAAAAGGGGTCGGTTTAATCCTAAACAAAGATGTGAAGAAATGCCTTCTTGGATACTGTCAGCTTTCAGAGAGAGTCCTCTTGGTTAAATTGGTCCAATGGTGCTCAGCCAATGACCAGGTAATTACTAACACCTGGTTTCAAGAACACCCACGACGTCTATGGACATGTAGAAGCCCAGGAGGCGACACGAAGAACCAAATAGACTATATAACTATAAACAAGAGATTCAGGAACGCAGTGGTCCAATGCAGAACATATCCAGGAGCTGACTGCGGAAGTGACCACGTCCCAGTCATCTGCAAACTGAGGGTGAAACTCCGAAGACTGAAGAAGCCCAGCACATCACCAAGGCTGCAATACGACACGCTTGTGAATGACCTCACTCTGCAGAAAGAATACAATAACAGTGTGAGAAAGAAATATGAAGAACAAATTGGAAAAGGGTACTCAAAATGGGATTCACTAAAAGAAGCGATGGTGAGCTCAGCGAACAACATTGCCCCAAAGGAAATCAGACACAGAAGAAAAAACGAGTGGATGATCGAAGAGATTCTCTACATGATGCAAAGAAGACAAAAAATAACGCCAAGACATGGAGCAGAGCACAAGAAACTTCACAGGGAGATAAGGAACAAATGCAGACAAGCTAAAGAGGAATGGCTCAACAACAAATGCGCAGAAGTAGAGAGACTGAGCAGGACCAATAAAGCAGAGATGAATCAAGAGAACTGACAGGACAAAAACTTGCTCCTTAACAGGATGCATAAAATCCAAGGATGGAACAATCATATTGGAGAAAGAGGAAATACTCCAGCGATGGGAATAGTATATAAAGGATCTTTTTTGCGACAAGCGAGAACAACCGAGAATACACAAGAAGGTAGATGGATCGGAAATATTAAAATCCGAAGTGGAAGCTGCAATGGCCAAACTGAACAGAAACAAAGCAGCTGGTACAGACGGCATAGTGATAGAGTTGCTGATAGCCTTAGAAGAATATGGCACAGAAAAAACTACCGACATAATAAACGAAAGTTATAGCAATGGAATAATACCAGACGACCTATGCAAGTCGATATTTATAGCACTGCCGAAGAAACCAGGCGAAAACGAGTGTGAACTACACAGACTATCAGCTTAATGAGTCACATTACAAAACTGATTGTCAGAATTCTGATGAAGAGAACGAGAAGCAGAATCAGGCCAGAGAAAGGGCAGGAACAGTGCGGGTTTCGTCGAAGACACTGGAACAGGGAACGCCATATTCATGATTAGGATGCTCTTCGAAACTGCAATACAAATGAAGAAAGACTTGTACCTTTGTTTCATTGACAATGCGAAGGCATTCGACAAAATACGACACAAAGAATTGATGGAGATGCTCGGCAGTCTCGACATTTTTGGGAAAAACATAAGAGTAATCAAGAATCTCTACTGGCAGCAAACGGCCTGCATACGGACAGGTAACGATTTCAGTAGATTTACAAAGATAGAAAGAGGCGTAAGACTAGGATGTGTCTTTTCACCAGATTTGTGCAACTTGTACAGCGAGAATATCTTAAGGACCCTAGATGACACGCCAGGATTTGTTATTGGAGGCCACAACTTGAACAACATAAGGTATGCAGAGGATACAGTGCTGATTGCAGACACGGAAAGGAAACTACAGAAGGTAGCGGTTGAGAGTGACACAAAAGGACTACAAATAAACTTCAAGAAAACTGAATGCATGGTCATCAGCAAAAGGTGCAACCCAAAATGCCAAATACAGGTGGGGGATACCAGAATCAAGCAAGTACAAAAATTTAAATACCTAGGAAGTGTTCTAACAGGAGATGGAAAGTGCAACACAGAGATCCGAAGGCAAATTGGCATGGCAAAGGACACGTTCCATAAGCTAAGTAAAGTACTAACACACAGGAAAATTTCACTAGAAACAAAGAAATGAGTGCTGGATTGCTATGTGATGTCAGTTCTTCAACACGGCAGTGAATGCTGGACAATATCATCGAAAATGAGGACAAAACTGGAAGCAGCGGAAATGTGGTTCTACAGAAGGATGTTGAGGATATCATGGACTGAGCATGCAAGCAACGATGTGGTGTTGGAAAGAATGGCAACAAAAAGGAAATTAATAGTGAGAATCAGGAAGAGACTACTTATGTTTCTGGGACACACAATGAGGAAGGAGAGCCTGGAGAACCTGATACTGACTGACCAGATAGAAGGCAAGAGAGACAGAGGAAGGCAGCAGATAACATATTTGCAGGCCCTGATCATGTGGATGACGGAACGGGGGTTGCCAGGAGTAACAGGAAGAAACATACTAAGAGCCACAAGGGAGAGGGAGACGTGGATAACCATGATCGCTTACGTCCTGAAGGGACAGGCCACATAGAAGAAGTATAATACACACGCCTGTTACCGAAAGAACTGAATTCATTTGTGAATAATCACGCACGTATCCCAGAAGTGGAAATTGTTTTTAATATTTTACTCTCTAGAGAGCTCAGTCGTAATGAGAGCATAATTTATTAGTCATCCAAAGTTAATTCTTTAATCAAAGCGATAATTATATATATATATATCCGCAGACAGATCTGTTTCGCTGTTTTACAGCTCATCAGTACGGCTTAGACTCCATTCGCTTCCTAACCCAGGATCGAAACCCGGCCGAATCGGCGTCAGTCGGCGATTCTACCCCTAGGCCACGAGCATCCAGTAGAAGAAGGCAGGCCTTTTCGCGCGTATAAACACGCCCAATAGCTAGAGTGCTCCAATTCATTATCGAATGAGCGATGCGTATATGCCGGAGTAGCTACTGTTTACAAAGTCCCCAACTCTTCCAGAGTGCTCAATCAGGGTGTGAGAGCGTAATATATATATATATATATATATATATATATATATAATTATTTCTGTGAATAAAGAATTTACTTTGGTTTTAAACAAATCTAACTTGTGATAGCATATGTTACATAAGAAGCTCATTTAAAGTAAAGGCATTTTATTTCAAATAAATTGCGTATAGTTATGGATATGTAATTAAGAAATATTTGTTGATACTTTTGAGATGAGTTAATATTTACATACGAAGAAGGCCGAAACGTCGTAAACATGGCAATAAAATGAGGACAACAGTCCGAATAGTGTTATAATTTTTAAAAATATATATTTAATTTTTTTTTTAATTCTAAAATTTCATAAATAATATGGAATCGGGGGCAGAGTCAAGCAGACCCGTATTAAGAATGTGCTCACACACACACACACACACACACACACACACACACACACACACACACACACACACACACAGAGTCTCTCTCTCTCTTTCTCAATTATTTCACACACACCATCTTACTCTGCCTTTGGTTGTCTCGGAAGGCAAGATCAGAAACAACAAGTCGCGTGTCTTTTGTATTTGCTACTTGAAGAAACCTGTACTGGATGCGTTCAGTAATGCACCTCAGTCCCGCATTTGTATAGTTTTTATCGATCGTGTCGAAAGAGCTTTACAGCGACTGATTGCTGAAGATTACAAAGCTTATGAATTTCGTGAAAGCAATAAGCAGCAATATGGCCAATGCACCGAACGACGCAGGCAAAGGAAACAATTTTATTGAATAACGATCATAACGATTGCGACTTTTAAATTTGAATGGATCTCTCTGCAGGATTCCATCTCTACGTGTCTCTTTGTATTTAAACAAAACGCGTTTATTGACCAATTTTAGTGTCGGCATCTCTTGAGGAATTTTCAAGAAGAATCGAATTATTTCAAAAATAGACGATAAAGAAATGTGCACTTTCAAAACGCGACAAACAGATTCTGACAAAGAAAAGCAAAATGGTTTCCACCGTAGCAGTGATATTTATTTTTATTTCTTCAACGATCCATAAAGATACAAACATTGTTTGGTGCTGCTATAACGTGGGATCCACCGCTTGTTTCAACTATAGCGTGAGGACTACCTCAGTATAGTGCGAGGGATATCTTACGCTATATTTCGACTATAGCGTGAGGGCTACCTCAGTATAGTGGGAGGGATATCTTACGCTATATTTCGACTATAGCGTGAGGGCTACCTCAGTATAATGCGAGGGATATCTTACGCTATATTTCGACTATAGCGTGAGGGCTACCTCAGTATAGTGCGAGAGATATCTTACGCTATATTTCGACTATAGCGTGAGGGCTACCTCAGTATAGTGCGAGAGAAATCTTACGCTATATTTCGACTATAGCGTAAGGGCTACCTCAGTATAGTGCGAGGGATATCTTACGCTATATTTCGACTATAGCGTGAGGTCTGCCTAAATATAGCGTGAGGGATCAGTCAGATAGTTGAGTGCCATACGTGATACACGCTTGGGCGATCATGTTTCAATAGAGACATGACTGACTGGGCAGAAGAGATTATCCCGCAGTAGGTTGCCATTGCTTTCTACGGTAGACTGGTTGCCGACCAAGGCTATAGAACCCTATCTGTCCCGTTATTTAACCCATAACTGGAAGGAATAGGCGGATTAATACCTTTCCCAAGGGTATTTGCGCGTAAGTGTATGCAATGAATTCAGCTGGAATTCGAACTCGGCTCCCCGATTTCTCGTTCTGAGCCGATATCCAATGCACCACAACGCACATCCTCAGCGTGAGGGATACCTTTCCTTTTCACTACGGCGTGAGATCGACCTCTCGTTTCAACTATAGCGTGAGGTCTACCCTTCATTTCGACTACAACGTGAGATCTACCTCACTTTTTCATTATAGTGTTTTCTACCTTTCGTTTCGACTAAAGCGTGAAATCTACCTCTCTTTTCGGCTACAGTGTGAGATCTACCCCTTGTTTCAATTATAACGTGAGGTCTACCTATCGTTTCGACTACAGCGTGAGGTTTACCTCTCGTTTTGTCTATAGCATGAGATATACCTCTTTTTCGATTATAGCATGAGTTCTACCTCTCGTCTCGTCTCCAGCGTGAGGTCTACCTCTCGTTTCGACTTCAGCGCGAGGTCAATCTCTAGTTTCGACTACAGCGTGAGGTCTAACTCTCCTTTCCCCTATAGTATGAGGCCTACTTCACTTTTCGATTTTAGTGTGAGATCTACCTCAATATAGCGTTATGTCTACCTTTCATTTTGACTATAGCGTGAGGCCTATGTCGTATGGTTATTTTACTAACAGTTGTATGGCTCTACAGGGCAGTCGCCTTTCTTTATCTATTTTACGTGTCACCTGACGGCCGTTAAATGACTTCAGTCTTGCCATAGCGTCAGTATGCGACGAGCACCAGTTGGTTGTGTAGACTGCGAGGATTATAAATGTAATAGCCCACTACGGTTAGGTTGATGAAGGAAAACCACTAGCACGAAACAAAACATGGAAATAAAATACATTAATCAGAAGTGGTTACAAGTCAGCCCCTCTTTATATTCGCCCTTTTAATCTGCTTGCTTTATTCATATGAGTAGTCGTTCTTCTGTGGGCACAAATAGTGATAGGGGTACAGATATTTCTAATTTCTCGTATGGCAAATCTTGATATAAAATGTTTTCGAATACAATGCATATTGGACATTAATTTGGGCACGTCGATGTGGTGGGATGTTTAAGAAGCTGGTCTCGCTAGATCCTCAGTGGTCGCTCTACAATATCAGCTTTGTGTCACAACTAAGCTGTGCTTAATAAATCACCATGTTTGACATTAATTCGTTTAAACTATTGTCTTTCTTCCTTTTCTTGTGTTAATGTGTTACTATACCATGAATATACCAATGTCTGAGATAGAGGAGAGATAAGTAGATATACTCTCTTTCAATGGACCCATTTACCACGATTAAGTCAAGTTTTGTCAGTCTGTAAAGTGCCATACTTGATGCACGCTTTGGGTGATCATGTCTCGAAAGTGACATGACTGACTGGGCAGAAGGTTATCCCGCAGTAGGTTGCCATTGCTTTATGCTATAAAACCCAATCTGTACTGCCATTTAACTCATAGCTGTAGGGAGAAGAGATAGATTATATTACATTATTATATTAAGTATAATTAGTGGGGGATCAGTTTATTACTTCATAACAATAGAAAACTGATACCCCACTTTATGCCCAGAAAATTTTTTAATTATGTTTCCAGCTATTATATCTTCAGTCAGTCAGTTAAGTGCCATACGTGATACACGCTTTGGACGATCATGTCTCGTATGAGAAAGAGTTATGAGAAAGAGTGACAGGTTATAGGGGGTGTCAGTAAGTGGGTAAGAGAACGATGAGAATACTGATGAGAGTGGTGTAGACGGAGAAAGGAGCATGAAAGAGAGGATGCAAGTTAATGAGATATGAGATGATTATTGACTTTACATTTAAATTCTTGGAGATTGTAGCTGTTGGGAAAGCAAGTAAATGGAAGGGAATTCCACAGGCGGGAAGTGCGAGAAAAGAAGCTGATGGAGTAGAATTTGCGTTTACAATTTATTGGTTTCACAATATTCTGTTTCCTTCCACCAAACAGCAAATCGAAGTCTACTTACGACTATTTCCTTCCGACTCAATCTCACTGTAACTCCTTTAATGAGCGTAAAATTTCGGCATTTACCACACTGAGATGACTGGAAAATTGTCTCTCACATAAGGAGTAAGTGCGATGCATAAATATATTTCACTAAATAAATACTAAGACTTGAAAAGAACAAAGAAATATAAGAAACCGTTAATATAATCAATTTCAATCCTCATGTTTATAGCCTTGTACCAAACATGGACGTGCATTGTGGTGCAGTGCATATCGAGTCGGAACGACAAATCGGGGAGTCGAGTTCGAATTCCAGTTGGATTCTTTGCATTCACTTACGCGCAAATACCCTTGGAAAAGGTATTAATCCGTCACTTCCTTCCAGTTATGGGTTAAATAACCGGACAGATTGGGTTCTATAGCCTTGGCTGGCAACCAGTCTACCGCAGAAAGCAATAGCAAACTACTGCTTGATAATCTTCTGCCCAGTCAGTCATGTCTCTTTCAGGACATGATCGCTCAAAGCGTGTATCATGTATGGTACTTAACTGACTGAGATGCATCCATAAGTTCTACCGCATTTGCCACTTGTGGAAATCTCCTTCGAATTTTTGCTTCCCAGTGAATGGTAATGTTATAAAATTTTAAATGCAATTTTAATCGTAATCTTGTTTTCTTAATACTTCTTCTTTTATTGCTATCTTTTTCTCTCTCACTCTTTTAATAATGTTTTATCATATTCCACACAGTAATCCCTTGCTTCTTATTGAATTTATTGACTTGCTTTGGGTGAAATGATAAAAAAAGACAGATTAGTTCTGTGTGTGCTTAAGAAACCAAATATGACTGAGCAGGCGTCTACAACAGAGATTGAATAACAAATTAATTATACAGATTAATCAGAATACGAATCACCATTTTCCGCTTTCTTATTGAGTAGTTGTGGAATTTTTCTTTGGAATAATATCAAAGACATGTATTTAGATTCTAATTAAGTATATCTAAACTTATTTATAAATGGAACTTTGTCTGTGTGTGTGTGTATGTGTGTGTGTGTGTGTGTCCATTATCTATAGACTCCGAAACGGCTGAACCGATTTTCTTGAAAATTTACACAGTTATACTATAAGCGTCTGCGAGTGTTCTTAGATAGGTTTTGTGTCGAGGTACCCCGGATAAATATGAAAATCGATAATAAAAAAAATCGGGTTATAGAAGGAGTGGTCTGATTTTAAGTAAATTTGATACACTCATAGACAAAGACATAAGAAACGATATTCAGAAGTTTCAAGGTTGCAGTTCTTACAATAGTGCAGAAAATCGATTATATATATATATATATATATATATATATATATAAGGCTAGATATTTGTGTGTGTGTGTCTCATTATCTGCCTGTATGTTTGTATTTTTTTCAGCAATTTTATTTTAGTTTTTGCTTCAGGTTTGGCTCTAAATAGATATATTTGTAGTTCTTAGTCTCAGCCATGATACCATTTACTCAGAGGACTTATTTAGCCTTCAAAATTCAGTTTACGGCGAAAAAAACTTATTTGATATCGATACCAGGAAATCAAAATTTGACTTATATCCATTCATCTTTCTTTCAGTCTACGGTTTCGCTTTAACTGGAAACAACTATTGCTTTTTAGTCTTTCGTGCCAACGTATAAAGAGTCTGAGCTCCAGGACCATGGATTAGTTTTAAAGCTTTCATTACACCCCGAGCAACGCCGGGCTATACTGCTAGTGTATATATATATATATATATATATATATATATATATATACATATATATAAAATAATTGCGACAATTTACCAATCGCACATAATATATTATATATATATATATATATATATATATATATATATATATGTGCGATTGGTAAATTGTCGCAATTATTTTTTTATTTCAAATATTCTTTAGGCTGAGTCTGAGCTCCAGGACCATGGTTTAGTTTTAAAGCTTTCATTACACCCGAGCAACGCCGGGCTATACTGCTAGTGTATATATATATATATATATATATATATATATATATATATATATATATATATATTAGTTGCGATTGGTAAATTGTCGCAATTATTTTATTATTTCAAATATTCTTTAGGCTGAGTCTGAGCTCCAGGACCATGGATTAGTTTTAATGCTTTCATTACACCCCGGGCAACGCCGGGCTATCCTGCTAGTAAAAAAATAAAAGAAACATTTTTCCGAAACCCCGTTCTACCATCCATTTATTGAGGCTCATCAAGTATGTGACACGCTTCTTTCTCCTTTCCCTCAACCTGTCTTGTGAGCAGCAGATTTTCTAAGTCCTCGTCCGTCATTGCACCCCTAGAAATTTTTGTGAAGGGTGGGGATCCAAATCATCTCACAGCTGCGTCATTGTCCTCGAAGACAGTTGTATTAAGCATGCAATTGAGAAAAATATACTGTAAGGTGCCCGGTCCCGGAAAACAGTGTCATGATTCCGCGCCACCCCATTGCACAAGAGGAGTGGACCGTCGCTCGTCACCCGGGCCAGCACGTCAGGCGGTTTCGAAGACTGGTAAATTTTTGTGCTTTGCCCACTCGAAACTGTCTCTTATTGATGTTAAGTATAAGTTTCTTTTTTGTTTGTTTCTTGTTTCTCTAACACCTCGTCGTTGCTCACGTGTTCGACTTGTGGTTCCTCAGAATCTTTTTGTAGAACCACATTTCTGTTGCTTCTTGTCTCTTCTTCTTCTTTGAGGGTTTTTTCCAGCATACGATTACATGCAGTTAGAAAAGTATCATATAACAGTTCAATACCACAACCATTCAGTCAGTCAGTCAAGTGCCATACATGATACACGCTTTGGGCGATCATGTCTCTTTCGGAATATGACTGACTGGGCTGAAGATTATCCCGAAATAGGTTACCATTGATTTCTGCAGTAGACTGGCTGCCAGCCAAGGCTATAAAACCCACTCTGTCCAGTTATTTAACCCATAACTGGAAGAAAGAAATGGATTAATACCTTTCCGAAGGGTATTTGTGTGTAAGTGAATGCAAGGAATTCAACTGGAATTTGAACTCGGCTCCCCGATTTCTCGTTCCGAGCCGATATCCACTGCACCACAACGCACCATTACCATTAGGGGTGTGGAATATAGATGCTACACTTTAATTTAAAAAAATGCTCTCTTTTAACAGCCAAAGAGAAGATTTCTTGCAGCCAATCGCATAGGCGATTGCAAGTCTCCTTGAGGGCAACACTCAACTTCTTCTTAGCCTCACTGAAGTGGACCGGATATATCAGATCTATAACGACATCTAGGTCGGGTCTCTGTGTCCAGCCAGAACGTTTGTTCGTCAAACTTCATCTTGCGCATTTATAAATCTACCATCTGTCCGTGAATTAAATGCTATTGCCATATCTGGTTTGGTACTCAGGATATTCATCTTGATGTTCCCGTCAGAATTCTTCTCGCGCATTTATCCATCTACCATTCGTCCGTGAATTAGATACTATTGCCATATCTGGTTGGGTGCTCCTGATATTCATCTTGATGTTCCTGGTCAGAATTCTTCCTTCACATTTATAAATCTACCATTCATCCGTGCATTGAATGCAGTTGCCATATTTGGTCGGGTTATTCATCTCAAAGTTCTCGACAAAATCCGAAGAAGGATCTGCGATGTAATAGGTCCTGACTTGGCATCTCAACTTCAGTCACTTTCTCACCGACGTGGTATGGCTTCTCTCTTCTACAAAACTTTTCATGGCAACTGCTCAGATGAGCTTTTTTTCTCTGGTGCCCTGTCCACGTGAGTTTAAGCGTTCTACTAGATTGGCATTTAGGTCCCACCATTTCACCGTTTAAATAGTTAAAGGTTACCACCACTTCTACTCTACAGTTTCTTTTCTCGCACTTACCGCCTGTGGAACTCCTTTCCGTTTACTTGCTTCTCTGACAGTATCAATCTCCAAAAATTTAAATACAACATTTATTATCATCTTCTATTTTCTTGAATACCATTCATATTTTATCCTTTCTTTAATACCCACTGTGCGTAATATTTTCTCTCATTGTAAACCCCTGCGCACTAGTGGCGGTCTCACCTTGACTAGAGTGAAATGATTAAAACGAAATCTAAGCACGATGGCCAGGATGTCAAGAAAAGTGCGAATGGAATAGCAGTGGCTGCTCGTCATTGAATATAGAATGTTTCCCGCTGAGGAAATAGTTTATAATATGAATATCATTACGTTGTTGCTGTTCTTGAAACAGTCTATAGTGCTGAGATAAATGACTACAAAACCTTTTCTGAACTTTAGACAAAACAGATATATGTACAGATTTAGTTACAAATATATCGATTAATTATTATTTTTATTTGACTGTTGTCTATAATTGATACAATTTCAAATTTGAATGACTTGTTAATGTTTTGTTCTGTAATAGAATGCCCCATAAACTTACGCGTGTCGGAATAGCTTAAAATGAAGTGATCTGGTCAGATTTGGGAATTATCATGTGCAACGTTATCTCAGCAGTCTCGCAAAATCTCGGGAAGCAAAGTTAAATTTCGAGAAGTCAGAGGGTGTTGCAGTATCGACACGAAATCAAAGACACCGTGTTATGAAATCGATATTATCGAAATAACTGTCCTTAACAACTGACTCGGTTCGCAAAGGTTGACCTGTCATCGTTAAATTTGAGAATACGCCTTCGCAAGTATTGAGAGAGCGCCTAGACGATCATTGATAAGCAGACGCTAAGGTATAGGATGGAATGTATGATATAACTTTCTCCTTGAAAAATCGATGAATTTTAATGAGTCTAAGATTTTCAGACGTTTGCTATTGTTTGGGATTCTTATCTGAAAAGTAAAAAAGAAAAAGAGGACAAAACCAACAATTTTGGCAGCCATGATAAAGACTGAGACATGTCAGGCGATTTTATTTATTTATCTGTTTTTAGTCAAACAAATTTAGAAGCGTGCGTGCTATGCTGGCTTAAAAACGCGATAACTTTAGGTTAAGTTTCGTGCGCTTGATTTTCGGTTTTGATTTAAGTGTAGGCGATTTAAGAAAAGAAATATAATTTTGTATTGTTGAGGTTAAGAGGCATAGAAAGTTCGCGTGAAAGAAATAGATATTTTCACACAAACATCGTCTCTACATTATCCGCGAAGAGTAAAAAATAGTCTTTCAATTAAAGTATTTGACAAAACCATCATCCTTTTTTTTTTTTTTAATCATTTCACCCCGAGCAAGGCGGAAACGCCACTGATGTGCAGGGGGTTACATAAATGTAAAAAGATTAATTAGAAAAGAGTGAGGAGTACAAGCTAGTTAGAAAGGAACAATAGAAAGCTGAGAAAGAAGGTGCGATGACAGATACATAGGAGGAGAGAAAGGGAAGGTTATACAGGGGAGGGGAGAGAGCTAGAGTCCAGTGGTTAAGAGATGAGTATTGACTTTGCATTGAAATTTCTGGAGGTTGTAGCCGTCAGGAAAGCAAGAATACGGGAGTGAGTTCCACAGGCGGGAAGTGCGAGAGAGGAAGCTGCAGGAGTAGAATTGTCGTCTGCATTTGGCTAACCTGACTGTGAATGGGTGGGACCCAGTTGCCAGTCTGGTTGCACGGGTAAACACCTGTTGAGGAGGCATCAGTGACTTAAGCTCATCCGAGCAGAAGCCATGAAAATATTTATAGAAGAGACAGAGGGAGGCCACATTTCGACGATGGGAAAGTGGCTGCAGTCGAGTCGCCAGATCAGTACCTATCACATTACAGACTCTCCTTTGGAGCTTGTCAAGAACACTGAGGAGAACGGCAGGGGCACCTGACCATAAATGGCAGCAGTACTCCATGCACGGACGGATGGTTGACTTGTATATATGCAGGATGGATTCAAGCGGAAAAAAACATCCTAGATCGACATAGTGACCCAACCTTCTTAGCAGTAGATTTTGCTCAATATTTGATTTCGCAACTTACTTTTACGAAGTTAAACCCGGGATAACTCGTTGTATGGCTATGGTTAGCAAGCTTGTCTCGTTGAATATAGTTACTGAGTAATGAGTTCGATTCTTACTGGTTGCTCCAAACTGGTTACCTTATATACTAGAATAAATCTCCGATTAACAAATTGTAACTGAGTTAAATTTAATATCTGTATATATTTCTGATAAGATATATTGTAACTATTTACACATTGTTCGGACTATTGTCTTCATCTTTATTCATGACGGTTCAGTTGTTGTACGCACCGGCCTTCTTCAGGTAATATACTTTGGAATTTCGAACCGAAAATTTTATTAACTCTAACTGGATAGATTGTTCCAACTGCACGAATCATTTTCCAATAGATAAAATGTGTTGGTTGAAGTAATCTATTGACCCAAAGAGTTTTGAGCTCAATACCCAGCCACAGCAAAGGTGAACAAAAAACTTGGAGGTACTAAAGTGAGATGCCGGAAACTGAGAGATCCAGAAAGGCATGAACCTTGAATCTAGAAAAATCTACAATCATCCAATGAAACATGTTTGAATAAAATTATCTTACCTAAAGATGCATACATTCAGTCCAATCGTCAGGTGGTGTTAGCCGATTATCTCATTTGAATAATTTATGCACTTTTTATTACTGTTAGGGTGAATGGAACTAGCAAAAATTAGAAACAGCTATCTAATTACTGGTAGCCCCTTCCTTGATCAGAATAACGGTGGCTCTGCAGGTCTAGGACGTGCTGAAGTCCTTCTGGGTACCTATCAAAACTGATTTGTGTTATTGGATGTTCTGCAGGTAATATAGTGAGATCAGCAGAGAATTTAGCGAGATCTGCAATATATATCAAAAACACTCAATGGGGTTTAGATCTGGTGGGCTTAAATCTCAATAGGGTACTTGAACATCAGTATAGCGTCCAGAAAATCATTTTACGAAATCCCATTATTTAGTGAATCAAACCATTGCTATTGCGTTACGTTTTGAGCATGTATGTATGTAAAGTTTGCACATTACGCTGTGCAGCATAAGGCTATAGACATGTCACAGTGATTTGCTGCTGTGGCTTCAGTAACAAGTAGGCTTTGTAGGGTATTTTGCTGGCCCCACGGTCGATCAGTTTGAAATTTAAAATTGATATTCTCTTAGAGTTGTTGCTGGAGTTCTTCAGAATATTGAATTCTTTTTTCATTGATAGAGTTTTGTAAAGACATGAATGTATTATGATTCAAGAAGGAAATAACTAGATTGGCAGAAACATAAAGGAAGTCGGAGGGCTCAACGGCCTAAACGTAAGAGCAAAGATAATGATATTAGTCCGACCTTAAATTCGTCCTTGGTATGACGAGAATCTACATTCAGAAACTGGACCTCTGATCAGGAGATTGAAAGTTTTGAGGATAGTGTAACCATCTTTTTCTTGCTGTTTTCCCCAAGTCCACCCTGCCTCAGACTGGCAGCACCTATTAGGGTCTCAGCTACAGACTAATAGTGAACCTCCCCCATACAAAAACAAAACACTATGAAAGTGTAAAAATACATATTTATATTAAAATTACCAGCAATATATGTTATAACAAAATGACTAACAATACATTTTATCTCTAGTTGGAGGCGTTCAAATTATTTAGATTTCGGCATTACATAATCTATAGCGGTTGATATGCTGCTAAACAACATCAACCAACTAACCTACTGTAAATAATATAAATAATAGTCATGATTAACCGTATCTTACGGTTCTGGGTATGACCGTAAACTGCATCCGGCAGTAAGGCCTCTGATTGGGAGGTTGTGAGGAGCATGGAACCATCTCTTAATTGCTGTCAGGTCCACCCTGACCCGGAGTGGTAGCATCTGCTAGGGTCCCAGCTATGGGTAAATAGTTAACCCCTAAACCAGGGTCAAAATGCTATGAAGGTATTTACCAAAAAACATTTTTGAATTAAAAATATTACCAAAAAACATTTTTGAGTTAAAAATATTACCAAAAAACATTTTTGAATTAAAAATATTACCAAAAAACATTTTGAATGAAAAATGTTACCAACAAAATATTTTTGAATGAAAAATATATTACCAACAAAACATTTTTGAATGAAAAATACATTATCAGCAAAACATTTAAAAAAGACAAACAATCCCCCCATCCCCCAAATAATATAAACAAACAAAAACAATAAAACAAATAAACTAAATAAAACAAATCAAAACGTTTTTTTTAAGCATTAAATGACCTAATGAAGGTTGATATGCTGGTTAAATGAACCAACCAACCAACCAACCAACCAACCAACCAACCGTATCTTACAAAGTGTATTTGGTCAGAAAACACATACCCGACCTCTGACATCATAACGTCGGCTACCATAATTTATCACACTTATTAATTTTAGTGTTTATAATAATGCAAAGAAAAAACAAGGTAAAAAGGACGCTATGATACTGACTTTTTTAATTATACTATTTTCTTTGATCTCTCAAAGAAACTACCAAAAATATAATTACAAAGAAAGAAAACAGCGACATATATTTAATTTCAAAGATTTGTGAAAATCGAATTGGCTTCAAAGTTGAATAATCTGATTTCTATATTGTTTTTGTAGCGTCCCTGAAGTTCCCACGGAAATCATTCTAATTAAAGAAATTCAGAACCCTTGTCACAGCCTTCACGAATTTTCAATGTTTTCAAAACGACTGCCCACTGAGATTCTCTTTCAGCTTGGAAACAACCAAAATCAAAAGTACCGAAGTGTAAATTGTATGGAGAGTAAGGGAAAATTCTGCTGCTCGCCTCTATCCACATAAAGATTTATTGCATAACGAGCTATCTGTCCACTCCGGGAAAACCTCATAAAATGTGTCCAGGACTCTTGTCGAAGCCTCCTTCATCTTTTTAATGTCTTCTTAACGATTGACTAAGTTGTTCTCGTTCAGTTTAGCAAACAATCAAAAGTCACAAGGTGCAATGTTTGAAATATACGGAGAGTATGGGACAATTTTGATGCTCATCTCTGTCCACAAGAAACTTTTTTTGCATAATAAGCTTCTGAATTGATTGAATTCTTCTAACTCGTCAGCAAGCAGGGTTTAATAAGGTGTTGTCAAAGAGCTGTTATTGCCGTTGCTTTCAATAATGAATAGAAAAATTTCCAGCTCAGATTTTTTGATGCACTGAAGATACACTAAAATTAATTAATATCGGAGTTATATAACTGCCTCTTAGAAAAAAAAATATCTCACAAAATTCTTGAAAGCCGGTTTACATTATTTTGTTTATGTTCCTTCAATTCTACCATAATTAAAAATATACACTTAGATTTGGAAGGAACTCATCGGAGGGTCAAGGCGTATAAATAACGAAAACCTGGTTTTATTTTCTTAAAACTCGTATCCTATGAAGTGCAAAGCATAGCCAAAGATAATGACTATTTCCTCCCTAAGAATCTCTCATACATGTCAATATATATAATTTAAATTTCTCCATCTAATGACAAAAGTTAAGATTTTACACTCTCAGTGAAGCCCCTATGCGTAAAAATGAAAAGAATTGCTGAAGAAAAATATTATTATTTTTCTAACGATCTTCCATACATGCTAATTATATATTTCCCTTGAGTATTCTCTATATTACAAAAAAGTCTGTTGTTCATTTACTTGCTATATATATATATATATATATATATATATATGTGTGTGTGTGTGTGTGTGTGTGTATGTATGTATATATTTCAGCAATGAATTAGAATACTCTCAGCTATTGGGCGTGTATAATGATAATATACACGCTAAAACATCTGCCTCCTTCTACCGAGCGCTCATAGCTCAGACGTAGAATCGCCGACTGACACCAATTTGGTCGGGTTTCAATCCTGGGTTAAAAAGCCATCGGAGTCTAACCGTACTGATGATCTGTGATACAGCGAAATAGATCTGTCTGATTATGACTATATATATATATATATATATATATATATATATATATATATATATATATACACACTACCAGCTATAACTATTAGGCCACCCCAGTGTTTTAAAAAAATTATGTATTTCATACTATTCTTTAGTATTTATTACCAGATAGATAATTGTAAATGAAAATATAATGGTTCTTTTGTTAATAGTGCACAATAACATGTGCATCAAATAAATTTATAAATATTTAATGCTTACCTATATTGCAGTTTCATCAATGAAAGAATGAAGAAAATTTAGGGTGATTCGAATGAGTTCATTTTTGCTTCCTTGATTTGGAAATAATAAGAAAAGAACAATTCTATTTTCATTTGGCAATAAATACCAGAAATAGTATAAAATATATCATTTCTTTAAAAAAAAACTGGGGTGGCCTAATAATTATGGCTGGTAGTGTATATAAACCCAAAGATATCCTATTAATATCAATCTTATGAATATCAAGGATGATCCAGCCAGAAGGATCAATGTAAATAGAATTATCTATTTGAAGAGACAAATATGTATATTAAAGAAACTTCCAAAATCAGCTGACGGAGTGAGTTTATCCGCAGAAATTTATCATACGACATATGTGATATTCGAAGATTTATTTGAATATATATTTGAATATATATATATATATATATATATACTGAGAGAGGGAGAGCGAGAGAAAGAGTGAGAGAGAGGGGGATAGCTGGGACCCTAACAGGTGCTACCACTCCGGGTCAGAGTAGACCTGAGAACAACAGCAATTAAGAGGTGGTTCCATGCTCTTCACAACCTCCTAACCAGAGGCCTTGCTGCCGGATGCAGTTTACCGTCATGCCCAGGACCAAATAGAGTAGAATTGCCTTGTCATCAAAATAAAATTTTTCTTTCCATTTTTTATACCAAATATTATTACCATTTACCACCAGTTATGAAAACCCCTGCTGAGTGTTCAAAGTCTTATTATTTTACGTTTTGCACCAATTATGTCGTCGTGGAGTGAAGAATATATATATATATATATTAATCATATACTGTTAAATATAAGAGACAATGAATGTCTATTATGTTTAATCATGTGCCGTTCTAAACATCGTATTTTGGCTTTAATTTCAGTTGAAAATAATGACAAAAATTCTCCAACATTTGGATAATTTTTTATTATGTTGATTCTAAGCTTTCTGCTTACATGAGCCATATTCAGAGAGTTTATAAGGACAGTAACACTAAAACATCCACCATCAGCGACGATTTTATTTTGTGTTGACATAAAACTCCGCTAGGCAACGGCAATAGTTACCAAAAATAACAAACGCAGTTCGCAAATTTGCAATGCGGTTCTATGACGTCACACCGCGTGAGAGCGCGAAATGACATCAGAACCTTGTATTCAAATGCAATGTTATGTGTTATGACCAGATTTAAACATTATTTTATTAAGGGTGGGTTGTTTGAATTTAATGCAGATGGCCTCTAATATTTGAAGGTTCTTTTTACTGTGTGTATGAGTGAGGACTATTTAATTGTTGACTAAACTCTTTCTGATATTACCTACCTGGAGAAAAGTTGTGTAATTGTACTCTGATCAGGAAGGTGACAGGTAAGTTTTGGTAACGGAAGGGGATTCCACAGGCGGGAAGTGCGAGAAAAGAAACTGGTGGAGTAGAATTTGCATTTATATTTTATTGGTTTTACAGCAAAAGGGTGGGACCTAGTTGCTAATCTTATATTGTTGCTCGTGTAAATTCATATATAAGAGGCACCAGTGAGCTAAGTTCATCGGAGCAGAAGCCGTAAAAGTATTTGTAGAAGAGACACAGGGAAGCCACATTACGCCGGTGAGAAAGTGACTGCAACTGAGCTATCAAGTCGGGATCGATCACATTACAGATTCTCTGTTGGATTTTGATCAGGTTTCAGAAAATGGGGCACCCACCGAGTAGAAACTTTTGCTATGCCAAGTTCATTGCGCCGAATATCCTCAATACTCTTACGGGATATGCTAATTATAATAGCTATTTGATTTATAGAAAATTGCTGTCATCCGTCACCAAGTATTGAACACACCAATATTTTCCACGGTGGTGGCAGTTACAGGTAATCTAGAATCTGGGACAAAGTTAAGACAGGCAATTCCTCTCATAAATTCAATTGCCCAATTTTGTACTGTCGATAACCCTGGAGCATCGACCAGTAATCGAGCTACTATGCAAACATGAATGTTCTTGGAGGCCAAATCCTGTTTTTTGCAGATATTAGATAACACAACGATGCCAAACTATTCGCATTTTCAAACGATGTCGTTAGTAGTTACTTTGAAGGTTTTACTGAACAGTCAGATGACAGTTTACCTGGAAGAAACAATGTGGCTATTAAACAGAGTTGAAATGAATGCATGTAAGATTTCAAAGCTTTAGTATCATCATTCATACTCAGTCTACGACCTTTTCAGCCCAAACCTCGTACCTGAAATGAAGCAACAGAAAAAAATAACAATAATTGAAATTAATTCATGCACGACTTTAAAGCTCCAGTAACAACCTTTGTAGTCAGTTTACTAAATCTGCAGCCCAAAGTCGTATTTCAAATGAAATGCAGTTTAAAAGAATATCTGAAATCAAAACACGTACAGATCCTGCATCACCCTTCAAAGTCAGCCTATGAATTTTATCCACTTAAATTGTTTACACAATATAATTTACTTCCAGTGGCTAATATTCTGAGGGAGCTTCATTCTGAAGTACCATCAGTTCTGGCAATTACAGCCAAAATCAGCCTTGATATATAAACACGGATTAATAAGTTTCATTCGCTACACAATTATTTGTAAAGGATAAAGTTTCGGCCAGAATGGATCTCCGCAAGAACCTTTATTCCGCAGGGGAACGACACCTGAATGGCCGCTTCCCATTTTTATCAACTTCCTCCTGTTAATTTCATATCAAACTCATAATTCTGCAATTGAATATATGCAGTTGTATTTAATGAAAACTAACAACTATACGTGTATTTTTAGAAGTTGAAATGTTATCACCCCGATCTTTGATACTATGATTTAACAATTGTAGTCTGCTAAATTCCTGTATTTATAGACAGTCGTTAGGTAAGAAACATCCGACATTCTTCCTAAGAACAATGTCTAATAATCAGTTACAACAGGCCATTTTGGTACTTTGATCATCACTCATTATTTACATTGTTCGGATTGTTGTCCTCATCTTTATTGCCATATTCACGACGTTTCGGCCGTTGTACGTTCCGACCTTCTAACTGACGCTTTTATCCTCAAGGACACATGTCCAAGTAGATAAAAGCGTTGGTTAGATCCAGTGGCTTCACCCAAAGAGTTGTGAGTTCAATACCTGTCTACAGCAGTGGTGAACAAATAACTTAGAAAATTGAGTTAAAAGAGTTAACTATGTGGCATCTGAAAGTACCATTGCACATGTAATGAGAATGATCTATCCTAGTGATAAAGATAAATGTTTCGGTTTGAAATTTCAAGCATCTGAAGAAGGCTGGAGCGTACATCGACCGAAACGTCTTTAATATAGCAATAAAGATGAGGACAACTGTCCGAACAATGTAAATAATGTAAATACTACCTCATCTCAGAAGTATAGACACATACTGATAATTACCCCTTGCATCGGAAAAATGTTCATGTTCTTCTTCTTCTTCTTCTTCTTCTTTTTCTTCATATGTCGTGTCCATTCAGAACGTTGGCGATCATGGACTTCAACTTAGCTCTGTCTCTTGTCTATCTCAATATTTTAGGTTTTGGTATTTCTCCCAAACCCAGCTCAACCATCCATTTGCTCGGGCCTATCAAATCCATTTGCTCAAATCCATTTGCTCGGGCCTTTCCTATGTATCTTTCTTTCTTTCTTTCTTTCTTGTAAGTGTTAAATTCTCTAGACTCTACTTCCTCATTACACCTAATCTGTCTCTTTCTCAGGTTAAGTATGAGTTTTCTACTCGTTTCCACCCTTAACATCTCGTCGTTAATCACGTGCTCAGTCCATGGTATCCTCATCCTCTTTTTGTAGAACCACATTTCTGATGCCTGAAGCTTCTGCTCAATCCTTGACGAAAATCGCCCAACATTCACTGCCACATAGAAGGACATACATCACGTAGCAATCCAGCACTATCTTCTTCGTCTCACATTCCTCTGGTTAGCTTTTGAAATGCGTCCTTGGCGATGCCAATGCGTTTTTGGATCTCAACATCGCACTTTATATCTTCTGCCAGCACGCTTCCCAGGTATTTACATTTTTTTTACTTCTTTTATTTTAGTTTCTCCCACCAGTAGTGGGAATGTTGGGGTTTTCTTTTTTTCTGATGACCCTACAATCAGTTTTCTTGAAGTATATACTTAGTCACAAATCCTTTCTAGTTGTCTAGTCTTTAGAAATATTTACATATGGGACTATAATTTATGCGGGATTTCACTACCATAGCTACCAGTGGTCTCATAAGGACAGCTCGCTATTGTTGTATAAATCCGTATAACAGAAAAGTGCAGAAACATTTCATTTTTTTCTCTTCAGGCATATATACATAGTTGGTTTTCTAAGCACCGTTTAGATGTGACACAAGGCCGGAAGTATGGAGTACCCAGTGAGGATCGAACTCACTACTATGTTGTAATAGCTTACTAACTATTACACCACGCCGGGGTGGTACTTCATAGTGAAATTGTGGTGTTATGTAATCTGTAGTACAATTGAGAGTGCTATATTTTAGTACCAGGAAAAATGATAGCGGTTTTTGATAAGTGATTGGGACTAGCGCTCACCATTGTTGGACCTTTGCCATATTTTGTAATTTTCTCTCTTTACCCAAATCACAAAACTTGTTTTCTTTCTTATGGTGGGGGTTTCCTTTGCGTTATGGAGTCGTTTTCGCACTGAAGATTATAATCGGCCCATGTCGGTAACTAATCAACTTAACGCACCCAAAATGGTAGGAACTTGGTAATCTTCCACTGAAAGCTGACTCCTTAGTATTCGGCTAACTGCCGACTAATATCAACTGCCTTGGTCCAACTATGTCCAAACTGGAACTAACTAGTAATTCTATTAAACTCCAATATAACTCTAAAGAACTCCTATGTACTTCCCAAGAAATTCTCAAGAACTTCCAAGTACTTTCTGTTAACTCTTAGTAATATAGGAGGGAGAGTCCATTATCTGAGGAATAGGTGTGTTTTCCCATGACATTTAGTCTCAAAAGAGCCCCCTTTGGATACAACACGATGCTATCCTTTTATTGTTTCATTATCTTCTGAGGAGACGTCATGTAACTACAATTATATTTCAGTTACAAACTATCGCAAATATATGCTTCTTTAAAAACAACCAACATGGAAGATTGTATAAAAGTTTACTTAATCCTTTCAGGGGCTTACGGCCATATCACGTTGAATACACCGGTTCTCGCTCGATCACCGAAGTTAAGCAACATTTAACGTGGTTAGTACTTAGATGGGTGACCGCTTGGGAATACCAGGTGCTGTAAGCGTTTAGTGACGGATGTGAGTTGTGGTGCAGTGGATACCGTCTCGGAAAGAGAAATCGGTGAGCCGAGTTCGAATTCCAGTTGAATACTCTGCATTCACTTAAGCACTGGTACCCTTGGAAAAGGTATTAATCCGTTCCTTCCCTCCAGTTATGGGTTAAATAACAAGGGTAGGAATTGGGAACCCTGCCCTAAAAAAACAAAAAAAACAAACAAATCCCAATGAATCTTGATACTCGAAAAAGAAAGAAATATTACTAGACACAAAACTTATATAAAAACAACAATTAAATTGTTGACAGAGAAAGGTATTAACAGCAATAAATAAAAAAAGATGTTGGCATTAAATGACCCGCCGAGGTTGATATGCCATATAAATAAAACAACCAACCAACTAATTCTTCCAGTATTCTTGAATGTTTTCTTTTTGTTGGGGATAAGGAATGTAAAAGCTTTCCCTAATTTTCGACTTTCCAAGGCGCTTCCACTGGCCATTCTCAAAGATATTATGTTCAAAAAATCAAAACACGAGGATATGTTCAAAAAATCAAAACACGAGGATAAAATAACCGCTTTACGGTTATTTTATCCTCGTGTTTTGATTTTAACGTAATTTATTTTGTGTAAAAGATGCAATATATATGAAGCAATTTTCTTCTACCATCAACCTCACATTATTTAACAGTGGAAATTTGGTTCTAAAAGATTTTTAGAAACAGACAGACGTTCACGCGATGTCCAGTCGCACGGGTCATGTGATAGTTTTTAAAAAACGTATCTTTTCGAAAACACAAAATAAATTACGTTACAGTCAAAACATGGGCATAAAATAAGAACATCGGAAACATAAAATCTTTGAGAATGGCCAGAGAAGTGGCTGAAAGCACTTGGAAAGTTAATAATTATGGAACATTTCTAATCTCTATCAAAAGAAAAAATGTAAGTACACTGAAAAGTTAATTAAACAATCGTATAAACTGGTGACATGTGTAAAAAAGTGGTAATCCATTGCCATTAGAACTGGTAGTGTGGGATAGGAAATTAAGAATTAAAAGCAATCTTCTTCACTTTTACAAAAATTCACAATGACGGGTGAAATCCTGGTTTTTCCCATATAGAAAAAGGATTGACCATGTGCTTAAAGAAAAAGTCGAAACCAGATTTCGTGAGTAGATGTTAAATTGATTTTCTGACCAATGGAAGCGATTTGCAAAACCAAAAAGGACTTCGTGATCCAGTGCGAAAAATCTACATGACTATAAATGGCTTAAATCATCGTCAGTCAGTCAGAGACGAGAACAGCGAGACGACAAGCTAAAATGTAACGGGAAAAACTTCAACCACGACCAGGACGTAAGGTCACGTCGCACATCGTTCTCTTTCTCCTACTTTCTCGTATGCTGATTCCTTTCACTTCTTCTCCATTCAAAGAAAATCCCATCAAACAAACGCTCATACATATATACATACGTACGCATAAACTCTTTCCAACAAATTACTACTACGAACAAATTACTCCAACTCTTGATACCCTTAACTTTCTAATTGAACATTAATTTCTACACACTTTTTGTTATTCCGTTCTTTTAATAAATTTCTATTTTAAACTGCAAAATGTATATTTTTATTCCCCCAATATTCTCCACTCTTCCACACAAATTCCATAATCTCCAACATGCTGACAACTAAACTTCTGATGGAAACTTTCTGATAACTCTGGATAACATTAACCATCTCCCTATAGCTACAGTAGTACCCGATATGATTGGAATATACATTTGTTACAAAGTCATCTAATTCAATAGGAAAGAATTACCTAACTCCTCTGTAAATAACTATTCGTTATTTACTGTCCCCTACAGTGGCGGTGTGTATCACAGGGTCGGTTTGAACGTTCCACTGTCCTCAATATTTTAGAGACATTCCCAATTTTTTGCATTGAAGTACCTCTGCAGGCTTCAGTAAATAATTTCTTTCTCTCTCTCTCTCTCTCTCTCTCTCTGTTGCATGATGGCTATATTCATAATAGCAGCAGCATTATATTAAGTAGATAGATTCAGTTATCGCCCGGTTCAATATTCTCCCTAGTCTTTTGAACAGAAGTAGAGGTTTCTTTCTTGCGCATGCTTAGAATTGGTTTTCGCATTCATTTTAATTTTTTTCTCATTCTCATTCACTGCAAGTATCCCTATACGACTTAGCATTATTGATTCACATGGGATGAATTGATTTAAAAAATATCCTAGAATCGATTGAAAATCCTTCTACCATACCCTTCAATAGAAATCTTAAAAACTGATTTTTTGGGGCTTGGACTGTCATTAACAGAAAATACAAAAATTCAATGGAAATCCATTCTATGTGGTTTTGTTTTCAACTGAACCAAAATTCACTATCAAAGAATTCGGTTCGTCTTTTTATTTACAAACATCCTTAAACGTATAATTGTTTTCAAACTATATTACACAGTGTAATCGATCGTACATAGCAATGGGTGTTTTCATTTTATTGATCCTTAAGACATGCGTTAAAAGCACACCTAAATCGCTAGAGAAAATTATGCGGTCATAGATAACACGATATTGCTGCAAATAATATATTATTTCACTCAATTAATGAATTTATAATAAAGCTTCACTCCTGCATTTAAACGGTAAATAGAACCCCAATTTATGAGTTAATTCATTCACTTAAACGTTATTTTTAATTGATGATTGGTTGGTTCACTAATTTAACTTTGCAAGAAAAATATAATTTCAGAAACGAATCTCAGATTCACTCAAACATGGTTAAACGTTGCTAGAAAAATATATTTTCATAAAATGTTTATGTATATAAAATCCGCAACATTGGTAACCTTAATTTAAGAATTTTATATAAATTAAATTTTGTCATCTTCTTCACTTCCCGCAACATTTCTCCTACTCTCTCCAAAAAATTTTATAACATTTAAAAATATTAACTTAATATATGTTTTTCAATGCATTTAGAGAAAGTTATAATATCTGAATTCAATCATTTTTACATTTGTTTTGCTCGAAAATAATTCATTAAGTAATTATATTTCTTATTCTTCTTATGTATTTGCAATTTGTGAAATTTACTGATAGTGTTTTCGAAATCCTGGAACTTTGCAAGAAGAATATAATTTCAGAAATGAACCTGAGAATACTCAAAGCTGGTGGAATTTTTCAAGAAAAAATATGTTTTCAGAAACAAACTCCAGATTCACTCGAAGCTGTTAAAATCTTGCTAGAAAAATATCTAAACTTATTTATAAATGGAATTTTCTCTGTGTATGTGTGTGTGTGTGTCCGTTACCTATAGACTCCAAAATGGCTGAACCGATTTTCTTGAAAATTTACACAGTTGTACTATGAGCATCTGCAAGTGTTCTTAGCTAGGTTTTGTGTCGAGGTACCCACGATAAATATCAAAAATTGATAATCAAAAAATCGAGTTATAGAAGGAGGTCCGATTTTAATCAAATTTGATACACCCATAGACAAACATATAAGAAACGATATTCAGAAGTTTCAAGGTTGCAGTTCTTACAATAGTGCAGAAAATCGACAATATATATATATATATATATATATATATATATATATATATATATATATAAAAGGCAAGATATTTGTGTGTGTGTCTGTTTATCTGCCTGTGTGTCTGTATTTTTTCAGCCTTTTTATTTTAGTTTTTGCTTTGGGTTTGGCTTTAAGAAGGTATAATTGCAGTTCTTAGTCTCAGCCATGATACCATTTACTCAGAGGACTTATTTAGCCTTCAAAATTCAGTTTACGACGAAAAATACTTATTTGATATCGATACAAGGAAATCAAAATTTGACTTTCATCCATTCATTTTTCTTTCAGTCTACGGTTTCGCTTTAACTGGAAACAACTATTGCTTTTTAGTCTTTCGTGCCAACGTCCAAAGAGTCTGAGCTCCAGGACCATTGATTAGTTTTAAAGCTTTCATTACACCCGAGCAATGCCGGGCTATACTGCTAGTATTTTCATAAAATGTTTATATAACATCCGAAACATATTTGGTTTCTATGAAAAAAATCTTGAATTTTTTTGTTAATTCTTATTTTTAGAATTTTCTATGAATTAAATTTTGTTATTTTCTTCTATTCCCACAACTACGTATCCTACGTTTTGAGTGTAACAGAGACAAAGTACAGCAGTTAATAACCTACATAACAAGCTGGTGTAATTGGATGCCAGGACAGGGAATAGAAGATATGGCAAAAAGACAAACATTGCAAAGTGATAAAAAGGATAAGAAGCTCTGGAGAGGCTAGATGGTCAAAGCTCTGAAAAAAAAAAAGGCGTATATAAGTTGAAAATTTCCCACCTACATGAATATTTACATATTCATAAATGGGAAGAGAAATGTTATTTTGATTACAAGGCAATCCTCCACTATTTGGTCCTGGACGGTAAACTGCATCCGGCAGCAAGGCCTCTGATTAGGAGGTTGTTAATTGCTGTTGTTCTCAGGTCTACTCTGACCCGGAGTGGTAGCACCTGTTAGGGTCCCAGCTATAATAGCTAACCACTCCTCCAAACTGGAGTCAAAACACTATGAAAGTATAAAAATACACTTTTATAAAAATATATACATAAAAATAGACTTTTATATAAAAAATATACATTTTTGAATGAAAAATATTACCAACAATACATTTTTGAAGAAAAATTATTACCATAACACATTTTGGATGGAAAAAAATTCTCAACAAAACATTTTTTAATACAAAACTAGAAGACATTTTTAGTTTAAAAAAAGTCATTAAAATCTAACTAAATTAACTTTCTCACTATAACCAAACATTTAAACAAATGCCCTTAAACCCCATTTTTTGGTATTAAATAACTCATAGGGGTTGATATGACGTTAAAAAAACTTAAACTCAAACTCTACATTATTTACATCGTTCAAACTGTTGTCTTCATCTTTATTGCCATGTTTACGACGTTCCGAAAGTTGTACACTTTGGCCTTCTTCAGGTGGAAATACTACCTTATCTCAGAATATAGACAAAGACAATTCTCGTTATTGATAGTGTTTTGGCCCTCATTTGCCACTCCTTGATATTAGTTTTGTGTCTGACACGCAGGACTAAACACAATTTAGAATTGTACATTTTCAGATTTAAATTATAAAGGATCATCTTGAGTGAAGCATTTCGGTTAATACTTTAGAAAGTTTCTCCTTCTGAAAAGTTTCCACCAGGAAATGTAAAGACAGAATAAAAATATTTCTGCGCAAATCCAGCTTTCATTTGTATCCATTGGACAGAAAGTCTTAGAAGGATCCTAGCGTTCAATAATGCGTATTTAATACTAATCCAAATCCGAGCACAAGAAAGGATGTTTCAGTTCAGTGAAAACAATATTTACGTGATGTCTCAAACTGCGTCGAATAAATAAAAATAGTCTTACCCTGACCTCTGTTCTTGGGCAGGTCTTCTACTCTTCCGAAAGTCTATGATCATGAAAATTACGTTGGTTGGTTGTTTTATGGCTTATCAACCTCGGCGGGTCATTTATTGCCAACTAATTTTTTTAATTATTTATTGCTAGTAATACCTTTTTCTTTTAACAATTTATTGTTGTTTTTGTTTATATAAGTTTTGTGTCTAGTAATATTTCTTTCTTTTTCTAGGACCAAGATTCATTGGGATTTTGCTTTTAAGGGCAGGGTCCCCAAGTCCTAACCTGTTATTTAATCCATAACTGGAGGGAAGGGACGGATTAATACCTTTCCCAAGGGTACCAGTGCTTACGTGAATGCAGGGTATTCAACTGGAATTCGAACTCGGCTCACCGATTTCTCTTTCCGAGCCGGTATCCACTGCACCACAACGCACATTCGTCACTAAACGCTTACAGCACCTGGTATTCCCAAGCGGTCACCTATCTAAGTGCTGACCAGGCTCAACGTTGCTTAACTTCGGTACCGCGCGAGAAAATTATGTAATGAAAATAATAAAATTGTAATAAGGAGAGTCTTTTTTGCTGCCATTTTGTCTTTCTTATTCCCCCCCCCCCGATCCACACACACACACATACACATACATACTGCGGAAAACTGTATGAGAAAATGGAAAAAATATCTTGTGACGTGTTTTGTCTTTTACGATTTCATCGGATTAAATTTATTATGTTGATGAGACTACACATGCTTTAAGCTTTAACTTTTTTTTTTAATCTAGCCGATTTCATTAAGATTCTTCGATTAGATAAAAGAAAATTAAAATTCCAGGATCTTGCTTACCCTCCCCAGGCTAGTGTAATGATGATGTGTGGTGGTGGTGGTGGTGGTGGTGGTGGTGGTGGTAGCCGGAGTGCGGCTATGCTGATTATATAGGTTTTCATAGTTGGGTTTGAAATGATCTTAATTAGAAAAATCAACATACTCTGCCAAGGGCCCCGAGAAATGAGTCCCAATATAAACCTTTCCAAAAACAGAAACTATGATTTTCAATTGGAATGAAACAATGCATCATAAAAATTTAGGATGTAGAATTATTCAATGCTAAACACCTAAGAGACTTTGGTGTATGAATCAATTATAACAAACAGAATAGGAAAAAAAGAAATTGAACACAGAACAGACTGCTTAGACCTAACACACAAATTCTTGTGAAATCAAAACATCAACCTGAAAACTTGGGACATATCGAATCTAAACTTATTTATAGATGGAACATTGTGTGTGTGTGTGTGTGTGTGTGTGTGTGTGTGTGTGTGTGTGTGTGTGTGTCCGTTAACTATAGACTCCGAAACGGCTGAACCGATTTTTTTGAATAATGTACACAGTTGTACTATAAGTGTCTGCAAGTTTTCTTAGGTAGGTTTTGTGTCGAGGCACCCCGATAAATATCGAAAATCGATAATCGAAAAAATCGGGTTATAGAAGGAGTGGTCCGATTTTAATCAAATTTGATACACTCACTGACAAAGACATAAGAAACGATATTCAGAAGCTTCAAGGTTGCAGTTCTTACAATAGTGCAGAAAATCGATAATATATATATATATATATATATATATATATATATAAAAGGCAAGATATATATTGTTTATCAGTCTGTATGTCCTTTAGACAAATCCACAATTTTTATCCGATTCTCATCAAACTTCACACAAATATTCTTTAGGCTGAGTCTGAGCTTCAGGACCATGGATTAGTTTTAAAGCTTTCATTACACCCGAGCAACACGGGGATATACTGCTAGTTCTTAAATAACCTTATAAGATTAAGATTTTCATATGGAATTCAGTCATGTGCCCCAAATCTGTTTAGAAACATCAACACTGTTAACTGTATACAACTATTTCTTAAGATCAATGGTGAGAAAAAAGGCTTTGGCTTATTAAAGCCTGAAATGTCTTGGCAATAATTATTCTTCTTTGACCCTTGTGGATTGGTGCTATAGAATCACAGACAAAGAACTGTAATTAATAACAGAAACCACACCACTTGAGGGCTATCAACATCAGCAGAAACTAAATTAGACAGCATCACAAGTAGGCATCTGCACTGTCAACACGACCATTTACTACCGTCTCCATAAAGAATCTACCAAGGTTGACAAAGTAAACCTTGTCGCTGCTCTTGATAAGGACCTCCCATCTTTGGTGGACTGGGGCAAGACATGGCTCGGAAATATCAATGCTTTCAAAACGAAACTGCTCTCTTTTAATCACCAGAGACAAATTCTCTTTACTCCTCTGTTGTATGGATCACGTTAGCCTCTCAGAAAGCAATACACTGCGCCTACTCGACCTCAATCTCTCATCCGAACTGATGTGGAACGAATTCATTGAATCAATAGTTAGAGCTAGTGCTAGGAATGTCGTGTCACTGTGTCGGTCCAGGAAATTTTTCTCGTCAGAATCCATCTTGAACATATGCAAATTTACCATTCGTTCGTACATTGAATATTGTTGCCATATTTAGTCGGGTGCTCCTGCTATTCAACTCGGGGTTCTCGGAAAAAATCAACTGATGATCATTCAGTCACTTTCTCACGGACCTGATGTAGCTTTTCTCGGTGTTTTCTACAAATATTTTCACGGCTTCGGCTCTGACGAGCTTATTTCACCGGTGCACCCTACTACTAGGGCTACTAGATAGGCAACTAGGTCCCGCTCATTTACATTCAAATGTAGCCACCAATTCTGCTCAAGTAGATTCTTTTCTAGAATTTCCCGCCCGTGGCACCCCTTTCGGTATACTTGTTACAATGATCGTTACAATTGCAACGTCAATTACTATCTCTTATCTCATTAATTTCCATATTTCTCTTAGCACTTTGTCGCCAGCTCCTGTATCTTGATCTTCTTTCTCATATCGAGTGGTAGTATTGCCTTGTTTGGAGTGAAAAGATTATATATATATATATATATATATATATATATATATATATATATATATATATATATATTAAAAAAGGATTAATTCAAAGATGTTGAATGGCCATTTCGATATGACGATCCCCACGGGGAGCGACACATCACCTCAGCAACAGAAAAAAACCTTTCAGAAACTGGAGAAAAATTAGTCTACTTTTCCTTTTTAAATAGATTGCAAAGAAATTAAAAAATAAATAATAATAAAATAAAATAAAATAAAATAAAAATAAAAATAAAGGGAAAGAAAAAGAAAAAGGAAAAAGAAAAAGAAAAGGATAGAATAAAATCAAATAAATAAGAAAAGAAAAAAAATTGACATCGTCTGGGTTTGCAAAAAAAAGTGGAGAATGTAACTAAAAATTAACAGACAGCCGTGTTGAATCATTTAAAGCAACACGGAAAAAAGTTGGTAAGAGAGATAAAAGAAGGAAGGGAGGGAAAAAGAAAGAAACTAAAGAAAAAAATTTTTTTAAATATTACAGACGCTGGACAAATTCAAAAATCTAATTTCCCCAAAACGTTGAAGTATTAAAATATATATATATATATATATATATTCTGTGATTCTATAGCACCAATCCACAAGGTTCAAAGAAGAATGTTAGCATGTCATATATATATATATGTCATATGTCAACAAATATATATATGTCAGCATGCAGTGGGAGTATAGAAGAATCCAAAGGAGTATCCTGTACATATGGCGGTAGGATAACTCTCTAAGAGAGCTCTAACTATATATGTATATAAATACATATAGAGCAAATATAAGAGAAATTAAGGGAGGCACGTTATTTCACGGTAAATCGGATGTATAGGCCTATTTCAGGCGAACCATCATCAGCTTCTGTCTTTATTAAAAAATAAGCTTTTTTTGTAACATAAAAACGGAAGCTGAAGATGGCTCATCTGAAATAGGCCCCTACTTCCGATTTTCTATAAAAATAACGTGTCTGCCTTAATTTTATATATATATATATATATATAAAGACATGTAACTCGAAGCAAAAATGATGACATGATCAAGATGTTGGCATTCCAAACTATTTAAAAAAAAAAATTTTTTTTGAATGAAACCCCCTCCATACGGAAAAGAGCGATAACAGCTGCTTGAAAAACCTTTTTTCTTGAAAAGATTGTTTCATGAGAAATATTTTATTAATTTCAACCGTAAGCAGCACTCGTTGCTTGGTGAATGCATGCTAAATGTTTCTTTGTAGGGAAACGGATGATGATAACATTTCCATTATCATATATATATATATATATTATAATCGTGTCGCCCCAAGCAAGGCATTTTACTGCCACTGTTGTGCAGGGGGTTACATAGGAGTAACGCTGTGAGAAAGAGTGGCAGGTTACAGCGGGTGTCAGGAAGAGAGTAAAAAAAGGATGAGAATACTAACGAGAGTGGAGTGTACAGAAAAAGGAGCACGAGAGAAAGTTATGAGAAAGAGTGACAGGTTATAGGGGGTGTCAGGAAGTGGGTAAGAGAAGGATGAGAATACTGATGAGAGTAGAGTGGACGGAGAAAGGAGCAACAGAGAAAGTTATGAGAAAGAGTGGCAGGTTATAGGGAGTGTCAGGAAGTGGGTAAGAAAAGGATGAGAATACTGATGAGAGTGAAGTGGACGGACAAAAGAACATGAGAGAGAGAGAGAGAGAGAGAGAGAGAGAGGATGCAAGTTAGTGAAATAGGAGATTTTAAATTTGAATTCTTGAAGATTGTAGCTGTTGGGAAAGCAAGTAAATGGAAGAGAATTCCAAAGGCGGTAAGTTTAAGAAAAGAAGCTGATGGATTAAAATTTGCGTTTACAACTTATTAGTTTCTCATTAAAAGGGTGGAGCCTAGTTGCTAATGTTGTGACTCGAGTAAATCCATATATTGGGGGCACCATTGAGCTAAGTTCATCGGAGCAGAAGCCGTAAAAGTATTTGTAGAAGAGACACAGCGAAGCCACATTGCGCTAGTGAGAAAGTTACTCTATCCGAGCTGCCAAGTCGGGATCGATCACATTTGTCCAGGACCTCTAGGTAGATAGCAGGAGCACCCGACCAGATATGGCAGCAGTATTCATATACAGGGAGCACCAGAGAGCTAGGTTCATCGGAGCAGAAGCCGTAAAAGTATTTGTAGAAGAGACACAGCGAAGCCACATTGCGCAAGTGAGAAAGTTACTCTATCCGAGCTGCCAAGTCAGGATCGATCACATTTGTCCAGAACCTCTAGGTGGATAGCAGGAGCACCCGACCAGATATGACAGCAGTATTCAATGCCCGGGTGGATGTTAGATTTGTATATGCGCAGGATTGTTTCAGATGGGAAAAAACTTCCGAGCCCTGCACAGAGAACCGACAATCTTAGCAGCGGATTTAGCTATGGATTCTATATAGACATTCCACTTACGGTCTGTTTTAAGAGTTAACTCGAGGAGGTGCTGTGTTTTACTTTCAGGGAAACTAACCTGATCCGTGCTTATGGGGGAAGGGTACGAGCTATTGTCTGTGGTGGTTAATAGATAGCATCTTCGTTTTGGAAGCATTAAAATTCACGAGCCATTTCTTGCCCCAGTCCACAACGGATTAGAGGTCCTTTCCAAGCTCGGCAGCGAGGTTTGTTTTGTTAGCCTCTGCAGATTTTTGATCGAGGCGAGAGTAAACCGTAGTGTCGTCAGCGTATATGCCTACTTGGGATCTTATTACACCGGGGAGATCATAAATGTAGATAAAGAAAAGCGTGGGACAAGAATAGAGCCTTGGGGGACACCGGCTTTCGTGTAATAGTATTGGGAGGCATGTCTGTTTAATACTACCTTCATTGCGCAATTTGAAAGGAATGACTGGACTAGGTCAAACAACTGTCGAGTTATAAAATAGCCCCGCAGCTTGCATAGAAGACCAGCATGTCAGGCTCTGTCAAACGCTTTGAGGTTGTCTAGGGAAACAGCTAGGGCTTGGCCTTTCTTGTCGAGAGCTTGGTTTATACATTGAGTGATGGTCGTGAGCATATCAGCAGTAGACCTGGTGAAGCGGAAACCGTACTGTTTGTCAGAGAAGAGTCTGTGGGCTGTGAGATTTTGTACCACCTCGGCGTTGATCATTGCTTCGAACACTTTGCCAAACATTGGTAGGAGGCTGATAGGTGAATAATTAGCGGGGCCAGAGGGTTCTCCAGTGTTTTTATATATAGTAACCACACAGGGAGATTTCCAGCAGGCAGGAAAGCAAGAAGCAGAGAGGCAATAGTTATAGAGTTTAGAGAAAACAGAAGAGAGTTCAGGGACACATTTCTTTAGGACAATGATTGGTATTCCGTCACCACCGCTCGCTTTATGGGAGTCAAGCTTTAAAATTATTTTGGAGTCACCGAGGGAGTAATATGTATATTAGTCAGTTGGGCCTCGGTTCGGGGTGGGAAGTCGAGTACAGATACTCCAGACGAGTCCAGTGTTGAGTTGGTGGAGAATCTGCAAGCGAAGCACTCAGCCTTGTCTGTTGAAGAGGTGATAACATCTATTTCGTCGATTAGAGGGTAGATTTAGAAAATTTCGTTGATTAGAGGGTGGATTTAGGACTTACTTCTGTTCAGCATACTTTTACAGAGCCTCCAGTAGTGTTTGGAGCCGAACTTACGGGATGCTATGCGCTGCTTCATTCTGGCTGAAAACAGCAGCTTAGCTCTATTAAGTATCTTCTTACATTCATTGCGAGCCGAGGCAAAAAGGCGCTTGTTATGGTCCGACGCTTGACTTCGGTGAAGCCGGAAGAAGTGATTTCGGTGGGCGTGGCAGCCGAGCAGGCAGGGGAGAACCAGGGATGTGAGTGGGATTTAAGTTTCAAATTCCTAGCAGGGATAAAAGCATCGATGCCAGCCTTACCCCAAGAGGAGATCTCAGCGACACAGTCTTCAACGAGAAGGCTAAATACTTTGTCCCAAGGGACGTCACACAGGAAATCGTGCAATGAGTTCCAATAAGCTCTTTGATAGCAGTAAGAACTTTAAGAAAACTGAGTGCATGGCCATCAGCAAAAGGCACAACCCAAAATGACAAATAAATGTGGGAGATACCAGAATCAAGCAAGTACAAAAATTTAAATACCTAGGAAGTGTCCTAACTGAAGATGGAAAGTGCGATACGGAGATCCGAAGGCGAATTGGCATGGCAAAGGACGCGTTCCAGAACTGAGCAAAATACTAACACACAGGAAAATCTCACTGGAAACAATGAAAAGAGTGCTGGACTGCTACATGATGTTAGTTCTTCAATACGGCAGCGAATGCTGGACAATATCATCGAAAATGAGGACAAAACTGGAAGCAGCGGAAATGTGGTTCTACAGAAGGATGCTGCGGATATCATGGACAGAGCATGCAAGCAACGATGAGGTGTTGGAAAGAATGGCAACAAAGAGGAAATTGATACTGAGCATCAGGAAGAGACAGCTGAAGTTCCTGGGACACGCAATGAGGAAGGAGAGCCTGGAGAACCTGATACTGTCTGGCCAGATAGAAGGAAAGAGAGACTGAGGAAGACAGCGGATAACATATTTGCAGCGCCTGATCAGGTGGATGACGGAACGGGGGTTGACAGGAGTAACGGGAACACACATACTAGGAGCCACAGGGGATAGGGAGACGTAGAGAACCATGATCACCTAGGTCCTGAAAGAACAGGGCACATACAAGAAGAAGAAGAAGAAGAAGATATTCTGCTGGTCTGAAGTTCTTGGGTGGAATGGGAGTGGAAAGAGATGCTAACGGAAACTACCGCATGGTTAGAATTTCCGAGTGGGCAGAGTTGCTTGACACTGCAAGAGTCAGGGATATATATATATATATATATATATATATATATATATATATATATATAAGTATTTGTTATTAATGGAAGTACATGTTCGCTGCCTAGCTATTGTCCATATAATGAACTGAGCCGACGCTGCCTCGCTGTTCTCTCTCCCCACCATGAGCGTGACAGGATATATATATATAGACACACTACCGGCCATAATTATTAGGGCACCCTAGTTTTTTTTTAATGGTGTATTTCATACTATTCATTTGTATTTATTGCCAAATGAAATGTTTTTTTTATTAGTACTTAGCAAAATTTTACAAGTCAAGGAAGCAAAGATGACCTCGTCCGAATAACCCTATTTTTTTCATTCTTTCATTGATGAAACTGCAATTTAGTTAATTTTTTCAATATTTATAAATTCATTTGATGCACATGTCATAGTTCAGTTTTAACAAAATAACTATTCTACATTCGTTTAGAATCACTCACTTGGCAATAAATACTAAAAAAAAGTATGAAATACATAATGTTTTTATAATACTGGGGTGGCCTAATAATTATAGTCAGTAGTGTACACACGTGTACACACGTACGTACACACACACACACACACACACACACACACACACACATATATATATATATATATATATACATATATATATATATATACATATATATATAACGGGCTTTATTATAGTTGGGAGGATATTCTTTGTCTCTGAAAATGCACTTTCTTATCCAATTCATATAACAGATTCCAAGCACACCTGCATCTATACACACGCACATACAAGAGGGACATTATGAAAATTGCTTCATCTTTGCTTCCATGTTATCTGTAACCTGTGCAGAAATTACTTATAACACTGCTTGAGAGAGAAAGTTTTTAGTTGCGAAACACTTTTTTTATTCCAATTTTACTGTTGTAAACAATAATTAGTTAATAGCATTTACTATGATTTTTTCTAGTAGTTTCGTTTTCAAGATTAGGATTTATGGTATTTACCAGGACGCCCACATCGCAAACGGATGTGACACAAGGTCGAAATGGGCCGTAAAGGCCATACCGCGTAAAAATTTCCAAGCTCTTTGGCACTTCCTCTTTTCGGGAACACCTCAGGCCTGGGTAATAAACCCAGTTCTATCCCGACAGAGATATGTCTGGAGTTTAGGCTGACATTCAAAGAATACAAATCCCAGCCAAAAGATGATGGTTAGTTTGACCTCCAGCTGTGTCAACTGCTTTTTAAAAAGAAACAAATTTGCATATAAATACACCGGAAACCACCATTAAGCTCAAAATTTTTACCATCAAAAATTATGTCGTGGTTGGACATCTGCCATGCAGCTCGGCAAAGAATGGTGTTTATCACTCACATCGTCGTCACCACCAGTAAAATGTATAACTCAGCTTACCTCCTCACTCTTTGGTTTTCAAAAACATTCAGCAAGCGTTGATTGATTAATTTCGGCCTTCTGTGATCATTTATGTTACATACCATTTTGCCAGACTACCGTTCAGTCAATATCTTTAGCAAGACCAAAAGAAAATTATGGTTTATTGGCAGTAATGTAACACTGTTACAGCCATTCCATTAACATCCGTCTCTGATGTCATGGGCAAAAAAAAAAAAAATGAAAATAACGGGAGGCATTATTTTCGGAGAGATTAACAAAGAGAGAGAGAGAGAGAGAGAGAGAGAGAGAGAGAGAGACGGGCGTTAAAACCTAACGTAATTATTCAGCATATTGTCTTTTTTATTTAAAGAAAGCCTCCAATGAAAATGGAAACGGAACATTCGAAACGGAATTTTAAAAGAAATTTCAAACGAAAGAAATATAAGCTCTTTGTTTCTTGAATTTTCAGATAATTACAAAGAAACAGTAAATGGCATGAGTTCTTAGAGTTCTTCAACGTTAAAAGCCTTTAATGGAAATTATATATATATATATATATATATATAGCAAGTTATTAAACGGTTTGTTAGGATATTTTTTAATGATCGTTAAAGTTTCAAATTTTACCCAATAAGTCCGTGACAGACACACACACACACACACACACACACACACACACACACACACACGCACACACGCACACACACACAGAGTAAGCGAAGATTTAAAAATTATTTTTAAAATACATTTCTATGGAAATTTTACATAGATTTTACCACCTTTACAAACGACATTTTCTTTATTACAATAGGTACAATTGAATTGTTGTATGCGGTTGATAATTTTTATATGAAATTTCTTCATCGTTTAAGTTAATTTGTTTTTAATCATTTCACCCTTGCATGGCAATAAAGCCACTAAGACCTATGGGGTAACTGAGTGTGTGAGAATATGAAGAAAAAAAAACGTTATAAAGGAGGGAGAACGAGGAAAATATATGACAAGAGAAGATAACTGTTTACACTGCATTTAGATTTTTGAAGATCAAACTTGATTGGAAACCGGAAGACGTGTGTACACGCGAACCGTGCGAGTGAAGAAACTGTTAGCATAGAACTTACGGTCGAATCTTGCCAATTCAGCCGTAAATCACGTGACCCAACTGCCAATCTATTATTGCACTTAAAACTGGTGAAGTCTAGGTACTGATAAGTAAAACTTATTGGAACAATAATCATGAGAATATAGGTAAGGCATATGGAAGGTGGGTTAAAACATGGTGAGTGACAGAAGCATCGATGCCATGTCAGAAACTTTTTATGAAAAATGAATGGAAAAATTATGTGAGAAAAAAGCTTAGAGTTACATAATATATATATATATATATATATATATATATATATATATATATATATATATACTAACAGTATAGCCCGGCGTTACTCGGATGTAATGAAAGCTTTTATATATATTATCAATTTTCTGCACTATTGTAAGAACTTCAACCTTGAAACTTGTGAATATCGTTTCTTATGTCTTTGTCTATGAGTGTATCAAATTTGATTAGAATCGAACTACTTCTTGTATAACCCGATTTTTTCGATTATCGATTATCAATATTTATCGAGGGTACCTCGACACAAAACCTAGCTAAGAACATTCGCAGACGCTTATAGTATAACTGTGTAAATTTTCAAGAAAATCGGTTCAGCCGTTTCGGAGTCTATAGGTAACGGACACACACACACAGACACACACACAGAGACAAAGTTCCATTTATAAATAAGTTTATATATATATATATATATATATATATATATATATATATATATATATATATCAAAAACAAATTCCAGAAATTACTAAATACCGAAGTAAAGAAAATAAAAAAAAACACAAAACATCCTCATCAAATGAGAGAAATTCAGCAATATACACCAAGGGAAAACTTGAAGCGCTGAGATCTGGTTCTACAGAAGGATGCTTCGGATATCGTGGACCGAGCATGTGAGCAATGACGAGGTTTTTGAAATAATGGAAACGAAAATGAAATTAATATTGAGCATCAGGAAGAGACAAATGAAGTTCCTAAAACATGCAATGAGGAAGGAGGGCTTGGAGAATCTGATACTAACAAGCCATATAGAGGGGAAAAAGAGACTGAGGAAAGCAGCGGATAATATATTGAAATGGCCTGAGCAGGTGAATGACAGAACGGGCCTGAGAGACGTTACAAGAAGAAAGCGTGCTAAGAGCCACCAGGGATAGGAAGACGTGTAAGGCCATGATCGCCTACATCATGAAGGGACAAGGTACATAAAAAAAGATTCCAAATAAAACCAAAAATATACGAAAAAAAAGATCATGAGAGAATTAACTAAATCTTACAAAAAAGCCCCAGATTTGTACATTGAAAATATCAATAAGGAGGCTAAAATCATCACAGACTTATTAAATTTAAGTAAGGCCAATTGGCCTGGCAAAGGACGCGTTCCAGAACTGAGCAAAATACTAACACACAGGAAAATCTCAATAGAAACGAAGAAAAGAGTTCTAGACTGCTACGTGATGTTAGTTCTTCAATACGGCTTTGAATGCTGGACAATATCATCGAAAATGAGGACAAA